>VYZW01019930.1:0-27833 GCA_013401315.1 Balaeniceps rex
TGCTTAGTTGCCGACTGGGGCTAAACCACGACACTACATTGCAGAGGTATCGAAAAGCATTAGAATTTAAGAGCTTTGGAAAGATTTTTTTTTTTTCTTTTGTTGAAACAGCAGTTACTGGCTACTGCTAAAGGGCTGATACCAGACTGATGAACCGCTAGTTCGATTTGGCATGGCAAGTCCTGTGTTCCTTTGATGTGGAAGTAAACCGCATTGCTGACACACGTGCACACAGACTCTCTCAGGGTTTCTTCTCCCATCGCTGGACAAGGTGTTTAAGCGCTAACTCGTTAATGCTTATATGAGCTGTATGTGTAAATCCTCTGCAACTCTGATGGAAAAAGCAGAAAGTGCTTTGCAAATGTTTTATCTAAAGCCGTGACACCACAAAAACTAGTCCCTTCTATGGGAGAGTAGCACTAAAGACTTCAAATTATTTTATCACTCCTTAAATTTGGCAACAAATAAATAGTTTTTTTTTAAATTGTTCTCTTTAGGAGCATATGACTTTGGGTGGAAAGTTACATGCTTCCTTGATTCTCAGGTATACAATTTTTCTTCTGAGCTGCACAAAATGTAATGCAATAGAACAGAATATGATTTGTTTCTAATTACTGTTGCCCAAATGCACAAAAAAAAAGACAAAAGACTTAACTGAAGAAATATCTTAAATATCAAATTTGTGGATTTTCAGAGAGCTTAACAACAATGTTATCCTGCTACCACAAAGAAAAAGCAACCCCCAAAATACAAAAATTTTTAAAAAACCCCAACAACCCCAAAACACAGTGAAATATGTATACAAAATGTTGACTGGAAAAAGCCTAAGTGGTGGACTTTCATTTTCTAAGGCTGAAAATCGATCTGAAGCAATTAAAAACTAAGTTCAGCCTGGCTTCATATCAAGTTTAAAGCAGCATCTTCTAATATATTCTCTGTGTGTCAAGAACATTAAAAAAATTCCCAGATTTAATGGCCACGTCTTCTGTTTAAAACTTGCAACCTAAGCGAGCAATTGTCGCGTCTTCTGTCAGGTGCTATTTTCATCAAGCTGCTTTTTGTGTTTAAATTTGAAAATCCTTTCAAACTGATCCCATCCTAGTCAGTAAATCCGACCACTCCTGTGGCAAGGCAAGTCTTTATTACCTAGCTCTGACATTGTAAGCTGAATTGCTGCAGAGCAACCACTAATAACCTCATTATCCACTGGGACCATGCAGATGGTATGGTACAGAATCTACACAAGGGATGCTTAAAATTAGTTATGACGTTTTAAAATTGGTGTCCTGAAAAGCAAAAATGCAAACAAATTAATGAAATGCCCTAATAAGCATAAACGGATGCAAGTTTGCCTTATTTATTTTTGTACTTCAGTATGACTGAAACAGAGGAAAAGAAATGCTGAAATTAAATATAAATTCCCATGAGTCACTGACTTTCATGCGAATGAAGACTCAACATGGAGACTAGACCAACCACTAATTTATTGTCCCAGGTCAGACACTGAAAAACGATGTTAAATGCTCCTGTTACTTGTTCTATTACCTGCCATGGGATATGAAATTCACTTTATAATTCCATTTGACTTTCTTTCTCACATTAACTATCCAGAAGGCTTGCGTGGAACAATTTTAAGGCATGTTTTAAGTTGGTTGGTGCAACCTCCATGTTCCCTGACTCCCACATACTACATTAATCGCCCTTCCATGCATCACAGAGAGGAATAAAAACACGCCCCGATCAGCAGAGCTGATCTGACTTACCCATTATCCTACTCAGCGCCGCGTTCCTCGTGGGTGACTCGCTGAGACCCTCGATCCCACCATAGAGGGAGTGGGAAATCCTCCGTTCCCGGTCATCCAGCAGAGTCTCTATGGGCAGCTCTGGCCCAGAGGGGCTCCCAGGTGACTCCAACTGCACAGAGAGAGGAAAATTAGCACCCAGCATCCATTTAGCAGCACGGGCAAACTGTAACAACTTGCCTAAGGCCTAGACCTGTTGGGGCACCAAAAGAGCTAGAACTTCTCACCCTGGACAAATATAATTTGCAATGACAGCTCTGCTTAATGACCAACTTTCTTAGCCACTTTACACTGCACCTCCCATGGTGCCCTGTCAAATTTTAAATCCTTCAGCAGAAAATTGGTGAAAAAAAACATTGCATTTTGGTGTCTCCTTGTTGGATAATTTCTTAAACAGACAGTTTGGGCTTTTTTCAATACTATCGGGCAGACAGCTGGGCCATCTTTCCCACACTGACAGCCTGTCAGAACAAGGCCCCTGTCAGGAGCGCGGGGCAGGAACTCCATTTGGAATTGGGCTGCTGGCGCTTTTTGAAGTGCTTTAATTTGCTTTCAAATGTAATCATCGTGGAAACCCCCAGGAAACCCCACCATACACATTAGTAACCAATACACAAACACTCCAACATTTTGTAGTTAGAAGGGAAAGAAAAAAAAAGAAGTCAGACTTTGCATAACTTTTATTTTTACTTTCTTCTACTTATGAGTTCTTTGCTCTCCCTTTCCTGGCTGCAGGGTACAGAGACCTTGTGTGCTTCGTTCGGTCTGGAAGCTTCCCTGATCCCTGGCACTGCTGCAGCATCCAGGCAGAGCCACAAAAACCAGAACTGCCCTGCGCCCCAGCCCTCAACCCCAGGAGCTGCCAGGTCCCTGCCCACCACGACTCCAGGCAGACCTCCCTGGGGCGTTACAAGACAGATGGAAGTAAGTGGTGGAAGAAGCAATGGAAATGGGCTACTTGGCCACATGCACATGGGAGAAGACTGCATGTACGGTGGCCTCCCCACCCCAGCTGCTCTCTGCCAGAAGGCTCCCCTGGGTGACTTCCCAGCTCAGCCTGTGCTTGCAGAAGCTGGTCATCCCTTGTTTCCTGCGTATGCCTCTCAGATTTTTCAAAAAGAGAGCAAAAAGTCGAGTTTTCCCCAGTGAGCCCCGGAGAATCAGAGCTCAGTGGAAAGCAGCGCCCGTGCGAGGCAAAGAAAGAAAACCATTTGGTATCATCTAGCTGGGTTTAGCCACGGGCAGCTCCGCTGCCGCTGCCAACGCAGCCCCTGGGAGCAAGGAGAACGAGCGCCCGTGCGCTCACTGGTCAGTTCAGATGCCCAATTTGTCAGCGCCCAGTTGCTCACTGCAGAGACAAGAGACTCCCCACACTGTCACCCAGCCCTCGCACCATCCAGCCCCTAAAGCTCTTGGTTCACCTGAGCTCTAGCACCCTGCTGTACTCGGTAACACTACCAAAGGAGCTTCGCCGAGACCATTAAACGAATTCACCTAAACAGCGTGAACTGAATCCAGCTCTATTAAAAAAATAAACAAAAATTAAAAAATAGGTGTGTTTTGCAGGGTAATCGTGTGAAATCACACATCAAAGCGTCAGCTGTTCTTACCAACACGCCTCGTCGTATTGAAGTGCATAGTTAAATCTCAAGAACAATGTCTTTACACAAATCCCACAGCATATATTTTATACGTATTGAAATACAGCACGGACCAGATACTGCAAGATACTGAGCACACTGCAAACTCTGTGAAGCCACTGGGAACCAGGAATGTTTATTCCACAGGACCAGTCTCTAAACGAGCACGAGAGCAGTAGTTCATCGTTTCAGGAATTACAACAACAAGCAACATGTTTGTTGGTTGTTTTTTCTTTAAATAGCTGCCCATTATTAATCACCCCACCCGCAATTCCCAGATGAGTAAGAAATGTACGCTACGAAAGATTTTTAAAAACCTGCTTCAAGGGCTACAAAGCACTCAGCAGCAGTCTCCACAGCAGAGGCTTTGAAGTCAACCCGATGGACTAACAACTTCTGACATTTGGGCGCTGGTGTAACGCCCGGTACACGGAGGCGTGGAGGTTTGCGTAACGCCACATTACAAAGTCGAGGAGACCACAATCTGGAGGTCGTAGAGTCTGTAGAAATTATTATTTCTGTTCAAAGCCATCATCTGTTTAATATAAATGAGATATTTAATGAAGTTCCAAATTGTAGACTTATCTCTCCCAGTTTGATAAGCACTGGGGAGATTTACTGCATCGGAGGGTCAACACAATTACAATTGGAGGCACGTCAAGCTGCAGGAGAATAATAAACTTGCAGTGCAAGTGAATTAGACTCAATAAGGTTTAAATTGTGAAATGAGGATTTGTTTTATTAGTTTTTTTAAATTGCAGATTACAACTGACAGCTTTACTGAAAAGTAAATTAAACAATATTTGTAGCCTGTTATAAAGGCAAATTCAAAAAGAATAGAAATATTAAATTCTGAAACACTGTAAGCAGCAAAAGCACAGCAACATCAGACTGCTTGAGAGCTTAAACTTGCAGATTAAAGGCATTAAATGATAAACAAACCTTTATTTCACTGCCTTTAAATAAGGTGTGAAAATATCAAAGTGCTTTGGGATTTATCCTCCCAGTGCTATATTGATGACTTTATGTAACAAGTGTCCAGCTTTTAGTGAGCCGTATCGCACAGTCCTTCTTCATGTGACAACCCATCAACTTTCAAACTCATTTGTAGGAAGGTCTCAAGAGATTTGCAGGAAGATACTGACAAGCAGAAAGCTCTGAATCAGAGAAATACATAGGAATTCACTCCTGGTAATGCAGTAAAGTACAGGGTAAATAGAAGAAATAGCAGGATTGCTGTGTTTAGATGGCTGTGCTTTGTGAAATGAATCATGTATTTTATCATTTTCATGGGGAAAACTTTTTCCATTTCTAATTAGCATCTCAAAAGATGGGTTTAAACAAAGGCATCAATAGCCACTACACAAATATTTTACAAAAGATACAATGCCGTTTATAAAATAGCAAAAATTAGACAGGAATTACATGACTGGCTTTCACACACAAAGAAGTCTTTTCCTTACATTGTTAACAGAAAGTTTGTGTAAGAAAAAAACACATTGAATTTGGAAACTGTGCTGTGGACAAGACAAAGAGACCAACAGTCCGAAGCAAGATTGCAGTTCAAATAAAGACTTGCTCTTTCTGATGCATTTCTAATAAAGAGCTTGAATTACACATTCCAGCTCCTTCCCTTAGCCAGTATCAGTGCTATCTGGTATAATTTAATTTGATTAACTAATAAAGAATAGGTAATATAAACAAAGATGTATGAATCCCTGACCTTCATTAAAGGCCTGGCAAGGAAAGCAAGCTAGGCAGCAACTGGCCCCTGTACTTCGTATCAATAGCTGCCCCTAGCAGGAGCACTTCTTGATGTGAGAGTTCAGAGTCATAGACTGGTTGAGGTTGGATGGAACCACTGGAGATTCTCTCGTCCAACCTCTTGCTCAAAGCAAGGTCAGCACGAGCAGGATGCCCAGTGTCTTGTCCAGTTGGGTTTTGAACACCTCCAAGGACAGAGACTCCACAGCCTCTCAGGGCAACCTGTGCCACCGGTTGACCACCTTCTCAGAATTTCTTGTATTTCAGTTTGTGCCCATTGCTTCTTCTCCTGGCACTGGGCAGCCCTGAGAAGAGTCTGGATCAGTGTTCTTTATTCCCCCCATCAGGTATTTATAGACACGGGTAAGATTGCTCTGAGCCTTCTCTTCTCCAGGCTGAAAAGAGAGTTCCCTCTCTGGGTCCTAGTACTGATCTATAATAAATGATCATATTCATAAAAATGCAAGAAAACCTCACATGCTACAGACTGCCTGTGGCTCCTTTTCTCTCCATTCTCTTAAAATAAAAATAGAAATAAGATTTTTCTTTTTTAAACTAAAAAAGGTCTCTACCCTGGCCCTTTGTCATTCAGATAAGAACCAGATGTTTGCTAAAGCACTGTCTGTACTAACTAGCCCAGCTGCTGCTTATCTAGATGATAAAAGGACAACTAATGCGGTCCTTTTTACTTAAATACCACCATCCATCCTATCTGAAGTTATGCACATAAATATGAAAAAAGTTTATGCACAAGAACATTGCCAAAATATTCAAAGCATAAACAAACTTTTTTTTTTTAAAGAAACAATAATCAAACTCCCTTTTTCCTTCAGAAAGTAAATTATCCAAATACTGGCACGCAAGCATTATGGATTTTAAAGAAGTCAGTATACAAATGTTCTATATATTACACTGCATCCAGGGTACTGAAGCTCTTTCTGTCACACACAATCATTCTACAGGCTTTCTTTTTCCTTTCTTATCTGTGTCCTGTGGCTAAGATGTCCAAAATCCTTCACCTTCCTTTTTCAACAGAGATACTTTTACAATACTACTACCAACATTAAATTTGGTTTTCTTTGTTACCACCTAAGTTGGGATCCTGCTTCAGGGACAGACTGCAAGACACGAAAATGTAGGCGAAAAGCCAGTAAAAGGGTGAGGTTTGACTTACATGCACAATCATGCAATCATGCAAATGTAAAATTAGTAGCATTTCTAAGAAATACTGCATTCTTGTTCTGACAATGTTAAAATGCTTTCAGAATGGTGGGAAGGAACTCACACAGCTTTGCAAAATGTAGTTAGATGGTAGGTTATGGGGTATGGGGAGGAACCTGGGCAAAGATGGAGCTTGTAAGGTGATATCAAGGATAGAAAACAGATAAAGGAGAAAAAAGTAAGTCAGAATAAATGGGGACAGGTAGAAGGGCAGAACAGAAGACAGAAGATACTACAAAATAGAAAAACATGTACATACTTTCCCAACAACTAACTTTTAAAAATATTTCTTGGGATGTTTACTATTAGACGTTTACCTAAGTACACTGAAAACCGTGCACCAGAAAGACCACCAGAGGCCTAAAAGAAGACTATTAACAAGGCCTGTATTAGAAGCTCAGGTAAAATGTGCCACAATTAAAAAAACCCCACCAATATGGCCCAAGAAATTGAGAGAAAGAAGGAAGAATGTAAGCAGCACCCTTCAGGGGATGCTCAGGCTGAAGGTAAAACGTTCAAGGACATGAGACATAGGAAGGCACACAGCGAACCAGCTGGACCCCTTGATGGCAAGAGTGAAAGGGTTACTGAGGGGCAAGTCTGCAGTAGAGAAGCTCAAGGATTTCTTTGCCTCAGTCTTTACTACTGAAGACATTGGGGAGATTTCCACACCTGGCCCCATTCTTTGTAGCAAATAAGGAGAGGAGTGAGATCAGCCCGAAGAAAATACACAGGAGCATTACACCAAATGGGTAGGTGAGAAGGTAACATGTCACCCAGGTTGGATGGCATTCTTCCAAAAGCCCCGAAGGAACTCAACCGTGAAACTGCGTAACCGCTGGCCAAAACTTTCAACATACTGTTACGAATGGCCATAGTGCCAGAGGACTGGTGGTTGCCTATATATCTAGAGGGGACCTTGGGAACTACAGACCAGGTGTCTGACCTCCTTCTGGATAAAATGGTGGCATCTACAATAAAGAGTAAGATCACTGAGCATGACAGACATGGATCCAAGGGGAAGGCAGACATCCATGGGGAAATCCTGCCTCACTGGGATGCTGGAGTTGCACAAAGGTGACAGTAAGCTCTCTGAGCTCTCAGACAATGAATCGCAAGTGATGTATTTGCATTTTCAAAAAGCCTTTACCAAGGCTTCATATCAAAGGCGTTAAAGAAACTAAGTTTTTATAGGACTAGACTAAGTTTTCATTTTCTGGATTGAAATCTGGCTAAAGGATTAGAAACAAAGATCAGTCTTCAGGGTGGAGGAGAGTCAGCTGTAGGTTCCCCCAGGGATCCGGGCTAGGAACAGCTCAGGCTGATGAGCAGCTTTATCATTGAGAAGGGAGTGAACAGTGAAATCACTGTGTTTGGAGAAGATACTAAAGCCTTTTCCATAGTTAAATGAACTCCAGAAGGTCATCACAAAACTAATCTACCAAGAAAATAAAAAAACCAAACCTGTCATATCAATTTCAAAGTAGGTAACTAGGTAATGCATGCAAGGAAAAATGATGCTGAATGTTTTATACTTACACACACACCAGAAAAAAAAGAAGTTTGCTTGTTTCCTTTCGTTTATAATGAAACCACTCATTAGAAAAGTCTCTCTCACTGATCTGTCTACCAGTCAATTTATTTAAACAGTTGATGAGGTCCTTATATGGTCTGGAGTCATGACTGTTTCTCCACTTCATGGTATGCTCCGTTTTCAACTCAGCAACCAGAGCAAAAATGAACAGGCATACAGAAAGAAATTTGGGGATCTGCAAGTCATTTGCAAACCTTTTTTCAGGCAGGTTTGGCAAGACATTAATTCTGTAAAAAAAGGGAGGTAGAAAATAAAACAACCTTGAAATCTCTCTTTTTGAGGAAAATGGTGATGCTCCCTCTCTTAATGACAGACAAGCGCTGCCTGCGTGTGATATGAACAGAGTGCGGATGAGCAATCTGTGCCTCTAAGCTGTCTAGGCTGCAGACTGAAAAGAGCAGGGTTCCAAAAGTAACAATTACCTTTATTTTCTTGAATCAGCACATACCACGGCCAGCTGCATGGATCTGCCTGACAGTCATGCTGAAGCGCTGTGCATGCATTATGGCCATACAGCCAACAGCTGTTTGCCCATACAGGCTAATCATAATGATATCACTAATTAACAGAACACGGCGCAAGGAGCTCCACTGTTCCTCCTTAAATCTCAGGCTCCTTGGTAATTAAAAAAAAGTCAACCTTGAGTTAAAGATCCAAAAAGCCGACGGCCATGTCTTCTGAAAACTGAGGTGCTAAATACTGGCCGTATATGAATATCAAGTCACTACTATTGTTATTCTTCCCATTTTTACCACTGTCTGCATAACTTTGGAAATGTACCTTAAAGTCTTTCTGTGCTTATAAAGGAAAGTTGAAGAATAACACACAATGCTGATCACATAAGGCAAGGCTGAAAGTTGAAAACATAGATTTGAACAATATTTAACCTTTTTGAAAGGGGGGGCAGAGGGAATCTTAGATATATCCAAATCCCAAACTAAATGTTTTTGTTACACTAATCTAGTAGCATCCATCAAATATTCACTGTATGATTTTGTCTGGAGTGGCTGAGATATTAAACAAAGCTTTGCAAGGTTTGTAATAGTGCAGCTTACAGAACTAACTATGTTACTGTACTCCGTGTAGACGTAATGCAAACAGGAGAAAAACTCAGATACTCAGTTTTGGTTTGGAGTTCATTCATAACTACCACTCACTCTATGCTTATATCAATATTTACTACAAGATAATTCACTTGAAAACCTGGATGGATTATACTTTGTCTCCTGGTGAGTCAATGAAAATTCTTTCTACAGGCTACTCTTCAGTTCAGTAAAACCACAACAGCATAAAAATGCTTTTTACATTCTGGGAAGTTTGTGGTCTCTTTTGAGTTTACAGTTATGTAAGAGCTGATGATGTAAATGATCTCCTCACTACCTCTCTGAAGACAAGATAATACTCTTATGGTATTTATGTACATTTTTATTGTTACTATAATTGCTTTGGAGGCTTCGTCTGTAACGTGAGAACTGGTGAAGCTGTATGAGAACAATGCTGGCATGAAAAAGGAGTATCAGAGGTTGCTTCACAAAGTTTTGAAAGTTTCATGCTCCATTTAAGTAAACTTTGACTTTTGAAGCCTAAGAAAGCTTTCTGACAAAGAAACAGCTCCTCTGCAGCAGATCGGAGGCAACTGTCCCTGACTCTCCAAACCCAGGACACCAGGGGTTGACCATCCTCTCTTCTAGACAGCAACCAAAATACAAAATGCACATGAAAATTCTGGTCTGAACTGAAACACAGAGAAATGGCACTCTGCAGAACCGTGCTGTCAAATGAATTCTACCCTCCCTGCAATTCTTAGGGCTGATTATGAAAATGAATATTAAAACCAAAAGAACGATATTCATACTACTAACTTTCTTAAAATCCAATTCAAACTCAATTTTAATGACAAAAAAAGCAGACTGGGTTGCCTATCTATCTCAAAAGAACTCAGTTTGATTTTGCAAATGCAAAATGATTACTGGACTTGAAGCCAGGAAAAAAAAAAGGCTTGTTTTTTTTGTTCTTTTTGCTGTTGGTTTTTTAACAGCCAGATAGCAGATGTTTTTATCATCCAGACGTTGAGCATAATTCTTTTTTGCATTGGCATTATCATCCCTTGTACAGATTCCCCTTCTGAGACACTTGTGACTGCTCCGTGGCACGGTGAAAAATCTCAGGGCGTCGAGTCCTGACCTCGCGCCGCGGTGCACGACTGACCCTGCCACTGGAATGGAGCAGAATGAACACTGCTGTTGGCAATGCACAAAAGGGAATATAATCGAGCTCATTCCACTTAACTGTAGTTCTGCAAGACTAACGAGACTGTAAGCTATATTTTTGTCCATAAAGTGGGCACATACAATGCTGAATCAACACAGGAAAGCAATCAGTTGAACAGGACCTTTTTTGTTGCTGCTGTTATTTTATGGTGACACCTTTGGAGAACCAAAAGAGAGAAAAGCATAGAAAACATGAGGGAAATACTTTCTCAAAATGTAAACATTTCTTTTTGTATTTAAGAAAAAATAGTAAAACCCCATTTCTGAGGAACATGCTGGTAAAAGGTGTGATTTATCAAGACTGACAGTCTGCCCTTCTGATACTTTTACTTCCAATCTGCAAGCTCCTGAATTTGCTGCCAGTCAGATGTCATTTATTTTTTGTTCTAATACTAAAAATCTTCGCTGAGACTGTATACTAAGCTGGTGGCAGCTACAGGAATATTCTAAGGGGACAGCTTGTGTGCCAGCACGTCTAAGTAATTTAAGTTGCTGAATTAAGCATAATATAGCTGAGGCTGCCAGATATGGCCAATATCTGATGCTCCGTGGGAAAGTGAACATCACTGCAATGCTCAGTCATGCAGCACTGCTCTTCAGCTGGGTCTCAGTCCACATACCCATTACTTAGGGGCTAAGATGACTGAATACCGTACTCATATGTGGTATTCATAGAATCATTTAGGTTGGAAAAGACCCTTAAGATCATAGAGTCCAACCGTTAACCTAACACTGCCAAGTCCACCACTAAACCATGTCCTTAAGCACCACGTCTACGCGATACATAAATAATATTATCGTAGCTTATCAATATTATATCTGATTAATGATATCTAAAGTTTAAATCCGTCCAATTCTTGAACAAGGAACTAGGGTTTAATTGCAAAATGTCAAGAAAAAAAATTCTCTCTTCACTTTTCATTTCATTGAAGTCTAGACGTTGCAAGACCTTCAGAAAACCGGCTTCTTGAATACTGCCAGCTCAGCAGGTAACTAGCTTTATGTCCATGCAAGTTGTGCTTTCATCATATTAAAATATGCAAACAGTATTGGCATCGTTATTTCCTTTGGATGAATGTGATGAAAGCAAGAATTCCTGAGAAAAAATAGTTGCAAAAATTATTTTGCAAAGATGATCACTACACCAATAATTGCATATCATCACTTTCCCAAGTTATCATGGCTCATCTCACTAGCTTATTAAGGAGCAGGGAAAAATCCACAAAAAATGGTAAAGTAGGCCCATCCTATTCCCTCTACAGATACATTTTAGTGTATCTAAATCTGGTTCTAACATCAGTTCTTTCATCTTGGAGCACATATACTGTAGACTGGGCTGTGCCATTTTTGCCATGTGATTCCTGCAAAATATGAATATTTTAAGAATTTTATGAAATTTTTCTTTTTCTAAGAAAAAATATGGATATTTGTCTTAAATATGAATATGAATGTTAAGTAGACGCAGGGCACCAAACTATTCTTAACTTGAGTGAGCAAAAACATCTATTGGATTTAAGGAGCAATGTCTTTGCTTCATCATTGCTGGATTTGCTCCATCATGTTTACAAACACTGTCTTGGTACATTTGTCCTAGAAGACTTTCACTAAGAGAAGAGTGAACATCTTCCATACCCTTTTTTGGGGAAAAAAAATATACTAAACACAGAAATAATCTAAAATATTTTACTCTTTCTATGTAGTAACATATAAAATACATCTGAAATTGAGTAGGAATAAGAAACAGTCTCCAAAGGACAGTCTGTGCTCTCTGGAGTCCGAGTTCAGAATTATGGCTAGAACGGGACATCACCAAATATAAAAAGGTCAGAATTCCTTCAACACCAAGTGAGAAACTGTGTGCATCCAAGCTGGCTTTCTAGCAGTGTGTATATATAAATGTGTGTATGTGTATTAAAGCTGCGTATAAGCAGTTAATCAAGAGGAGCTTAATACTTTTAGAGAGACTAGTGTCTTTTCAAACGTGATTTTATAATATGCTATGAAATGGATTTTTTTAAAGATCAATTTTATGCATTAAAAAATGAACTGCTCCCTTTCCCCCTAGGCAAAATCAGCAGTACTAAACCAATTTGTGCACAGCAATTTTGAAGCATGATGCTCAAGACACAACATTTCTGATAAGACCTTATCAGTGTTAACAAGAATGAAAGAATGACTTTTAGATGTCTTAAGAACAGATGCTTCCCTGACCCTCCATTCAACTGCACCCTATTTAACTCAGTGCATTTGTCCAATTTGTCAAAATCATTCTGAAGTCTAACTCAGTTCTCCACAGCATCTGCAGTCCTTCTCAGCATCATATGCCCACATATTTCTACTATATAGCATTGTTTACATTAATCTAGAAGATAAACTATTAGAAATCATGAAAATGTTTCAAAACATCAACACATTAACACTCCAGTGGGGGAGACAGAAGATGCAAATAATATCAGAAAAAGAATCACTACTTCACCCTGAATTCAGTATTTCATACTTCCCTGCAATGAAGGCCAAGACACAACATATTTAAAATCCGAAATAACAGAATTATTTGCATCAAGTTTTGCAGAATCTTTAAATGGAGCTTTTAATTGCTTAGATAAATATAATAAGGAAATTTAAGAGCTCTACTCTTAATTAAAAAAAAAGTGACAAAGAAGCGAGTCAGTTAACACTAAGTCTATAAATGAAAGACTCAATAGACCTACATAAAAAACTCCAAAGAACAAAAATCACGTAAACAGTGGGACCCAATTACAAAATCCATATAGTTTTATTCAGTGTTTCCTGTTATTCATTGATGAAAATACTCAAAAGAAAAACTTTATTGATTGGTAATAAGGTTAGCATGTCTAACACTGAAATTCAGATCACTTTGTAATCCTCTCTTTCTTTAGCTTCTCAAATATTATTTTCCAGGACTCAGAGGAAACATGACATCTCCTAAAACACAAATACCCTAGAAGTGAAAACTCCCAGTCCTGATATCAAAAGCATATTACCTCATTGCATTTACTTATTCGCCTCGCCACAATAAGCTGAATCATTCCCCGTTTGTTTCCTTCAGTGGACATGGACCTCCTTAAGGTTTCCATAGCATCTTGATTAGTTTTGCCCAATAATGACTCTCCATTTACCGCTATTAGTTGATCGTTCACTCGAAGCCTGCCATCCTGGAAAAGGAAAGATTATAGCTAGTTACATGAAACGCACAAAAGAAGTTTAGTTTGCCGGAGAGAGGAAAAAAACAAAAGAAAAATAATCAAATAACAACGCTTAGTCCTAATAGTTTATGGCCAAATGAACACTGGTATAATAGCTTCCACTGCAGCCATGTAGGAAATGTCTATTCCAATTATAGATTTGCACTGCAAGCTATTATCATAACCTGTTTGCACAAATAGCATAGTAATTGAACTGTACCAGATTTCTTGTATCCTTCCTGAGAATCTGTAAAGGCTGTTGAAATCCTGGGATGCGCAAACACGTGAATCTGGGTAGAAATCTAAATGTTACCTCTGATGGTGTAATTGGAAAAAGCTAGTTACAGAGCAATTTCATTCTTCTTGAATCTGTGGTTATTTTCAAAACAGCCTTATTATGGAAAACCGAGGAAGACAAAGGTACACAGATGTTCCCTCTCACCTTGGATGCTGCTCCACCGTTAATAATGGACTTGACGAAGATTCCTAAATCGGCATGGTTTTCTTTTGACCGGTTACCTTTGACGCTCACACCAAGCCCAGCTGATCCAGAGTCATTCAGTGGAACTTCAAATGTCAGGAATTCCCTGGTGCCATCAGGTGTGAGGACAAGCTCCTCTTCTTCTGCTTTCTGTCGGGAAGATTAACATGGGATTATAGAAGAGCATTTCTCTTTGGGAATTCGCTTCCCTCAGCTATTAGCATTAAAAAACCTGCTTTTAACTACAATGCCACAATATTTTCCATAGTAATTATTTGAAGAAACATGCACAAACAGTGTATTTTAAATCACTTCCAGCTGATGCCTAGATTCAGAAATATCTTATGTTTGTGTCTAAGTGCTTCTCTGTCTAGTAAAATAATTGAATCATGTGTCATTACTGAATGTGCCATTAATACCAACTCAGACGTAAGCTACTATTTTATTAGCCAAAAGAGAGCCGTATCAGAAATATTTTCTTATTTGCAAACCTACAGAATTTTAAAAATATCATCATCATCTATGGTAGCTTTGCAGTCATGGGGAGAAACTAAGTGCAAGAAAATTAAATTCAAAAATTATTCATTCACCTCATTTCGTTTAAAACTAGCTGTGTTAGGAAAAACAGGAAATTACACAGCTGAGATCTGCAACAGCACATCTCTCTGCTATTGCCAGGCTTAGCATCAAATCCAGCTCTGAGCGCCAATTTTCCTGTCTTTCCCGGCTCTGCCCTTCACCTCTGCCCTCTTACCCGCATCTTTGGTTCTTTGCTGCCCTCCACACCCAGTTTTAGCCCGGCTGGGACAATCCCAGGTTTTGAACACCAGGAATTACAGTCCCAGACCTGCCAGCGTCCCTGGCAAGGAGCTGCTCAGTGACACCCTTCCACGCATTTGAAGCCATGCATGTGCAGGAGACTGGCCTCTCGCTTCGCCTCCTGCCGAGCTCGGGGTGACGGCGGGCTGGGAGCAGGGGCCCTGGGGTGTCCCCACAGAGCGGTGGCACTTGTGGGGGCAGCAGGCATGGGCATAGCACCCAGGAAAGAAAATGGTCAGGCCCTGAGGAGCAGTGCTTACGCACAAGAGGCTGCTGCTGAAAGGAGAAACATGAGGGACGAGCTGCAGTAGACATTGTCCACTTGTCTCCGACCATCTTTCAGCTATAACACAGTGGTTTTAACCACTTTTGGTTATAACTTTATCAATTAAAGAAAAAAGTCATGCCCTTGAAGGCAATTCTCTGCAGTGGGCCCAGTGCCTGGCCTTCAGAAAGACGCTCATGAACCCAACTGTGCTGTTTTTTTCTCAACCACATGAAGGAGAAAGAGTAAGAGAACGTCCACCAGAAGGTGCACAGTAATATCCAACAGTCGGCAGTTCTTCTCTGGAAGAATTAATCCAGCCAATTTTTTTCATAACCTTAGCAAATGTGTCACCTCCCTTACTGACACTGATTTTATACTGACTTTTCCCACGTCACTCTCATCTATTTGCAAAGCTTGTTCCTCCTATTTTTCTCCTACTCCCAAATACCTGCAGCAGGACAAAACACATGAGAAGTTAACGTGTGCCTGCTGAGCCGTCCCTGTTTCTTAAGACCTGAGGAAATGCAAAGCTGACAGGCTCTTCTGAAATCCAAACACAGGCTATGGCAAAGATGGATGTGAAAGCCATGTGGAGTACAGCAGACTGAGATGATCAATTCAGGCACAAGCATGCTTGTTGTGTCACCATTGACCTAGAAATGCAATGTGAAAATGTCACATGGGAAGGCAGTCAGACTGCTGAGAACCAGAACAGCTGAGGGAAGAAAAACAGGAGCTCTGTCTTTTCCCACTTCGTTAAAAGCATGAACCTTAATGTGTTCACCAGCCCTTTCCCTTTAGCATTAGACACTACTTGCTTGTCTTTAACCATCTTTTGTTTATAACAAAGCATAATGCTTTATCAATTAAAAAAAAAAATTAACACCCCCTATCAAAGTGCCATAGCTCAGCTGGCTCACTTATGAATCCCGTTATCCAAATACATCTCTTGGCCATGCAAATCAGCATGATCTGTGCTAGCTGTCAGGCACAGAAAGGTGCACTGTGTCCGTGGAAATACTGGATCTAAAAAATATCTCCCAAATTTTGGGAAAATGACAAACCTAATTTTCCCGTTTGGGTCACAAAAGCACTAGTTACAGCATACAATTGAGGTGCATCTTTTGTCAGGTGGCTGCAGAATAAAACAATCTGAGACAGATGCATGTTGCCTTTTAGTTTCCGTAACACCAATCACTTTCATATTCCTTAATAAATAGTAGGAATAAAAGCTTGCGAGCCAAAAGGAAGACAAAGCCAAGGCAGGAGGTATGGGTAATCCAAGGAAGCACATAAACTTATTGGTTTTCTTCTTTACTACTTTTATCATAAATTTACAATCAATCCCCCCTCTCGCCCAGTATTTTCTAATGTTCTAAAATATATGCCAGAACTTCAGCCACAGCCATCTCCCTTCCAGGGCAGAGAACTAAACTGCTTCCCTGCACAGCCTGTCCCTATCGGGTGCACTTCTATGCGCCAAAGGGTCAGCTGGAGAGAGCATCTCAGTAAGCATCCCCAAGGACTTGGCTAATGGCCACCACACTACTTCAGTGAGACCAAAGAGCTGCATCATCAGCTCAGCACTATTCTTAATATGAGTCTCCTGCTTGCTTGTTTTCTACAGTCTTAAATAAGGAAAAGATCTAACGCTAATATTGGGCTACAGACACCTGAGTGTGGAGGTGATACTCAAGGCCTAAACCTGGAACAATCTTCTCCTTAGCAGCTGCACATGAGTGAGTAGATCATACATGTGAAAAAATGAAAAAAAGGACTCTCAGCACTGGAACAGAAGTAGTGAAGCCATGAGAAAATTGCTCAATTCATTCAAAGAAAAAATTACCATTACTGGGCTAAGGGTAAATTGCTTTAGGGACTTCATTGGGTATCCACAGCTTTTTTCAACTAAGCCAGCTTGTTTCAGCACCATACCTGTGTCCGCAATTTTAGGGACATGAGAAGCCTTTTGCCCTCTAGAATCTGTGTGTCGTCTGTCAGTACCATATGCTTGAATGTAGATTTTAAAAAGAGAAAGCAATAGAGAGAATAAACATTTCTTTTTGAAAACCCACAATTTTTCCTAAGAATACTTAGGAGAAAAATGTGGCTTTCAAGAATAATTGAACCATTAAGATTCAAGGACTATGGATATGAAAGTACTGACTCTAACATTTGTGCCACACCATGGTACCAAAGGTGGTCTTACTATATATGATGTATGGAAAACAACTTCATACGTACAAACCTTGGAACAGAACTATACAGTGATCAGGAACCTCTAAGCATGTCATAAAGGAACCATTCTCAGAGAAATAAGCAGGAAGATTTTAGCCTGATACCATAATATTTTGAACCAAAGTTGTAAAAACAAAAAAACACCAAAAAAACAACAAAACCTCAGACTGGCTGAATCCTTTGTTCCCCAAAGTCCTTTAGAGTACAGAAACACTGCATGTACAGTGACTCTCCCCAAAAAATTAAATATAAGCTATTACAAAAAAGTAAAATTTGCACTGAAATTGTGTTGAACGTTAAGTATCTAAATGTAACAAACCATAGAAATTCCCTAATACGGCCATGAGACAGCATAAAAATGCACAAAAATCTAAAATGCAGCATTTAAAAATTTCAGCTGAGAACACAATCACTTCCTAATTGCAATAACTTCCATTTGATCTTGATATACTCTAAATTAACAGCTTCGCTATGTCAATCAAACACCTCAACACTATTTTCATGATTAGTTGATCTGTGGGAGAAATTTATTCCTTCATATACTTTGACAGGCCAGCAGCAAACATGCAAGCAAAATTATGTACTGTGAACCCTGAACAACAAAATTCAACTCCCTTAAGATTTTTCACACACTATGTCCAAAACAATTAACAGCAGAACAATATTCTGTTCAGACAGAGTCTGCTGAGGAAAAGGTCATCTGAAATGACTTCAGCTGGATGAATGAAGCTGCTCAAGTATGTAATTTGTAATAAAAATTCGATTGGCGATAAAATATGTAGGTGACTTTTTTTTTGCTATAAATTCATACTTAGCATCAATTTATGCTAAATGACATTTGAGATAAGGTTTTCATTTTTTAAATACAACATAAATATATCGTAATCTTAAAGATAAACTTCTTGACTAGAGCAAACTTATGGCCATGCTTCAATACATACAGAGATTAAAAAAAGCCATCGGATAAACAGGGTGGAAATAATTTTTCTCTTCTACATAATATTGGTTTCTGATCTGATCATAAAACCTGATTTAATTTTATAAATAACATTAAAACAGACGTTGACACTAAAAGTGCAATAAGTCTATTTTATCGTGTTAGTAACAGCATTATCCTCCTTATCCTTTTATGTTTTAAATACTATGAAGAAATTTCTTGCTTGGGACTTCTTCCCTCAATAAAATCTCATCGGGGTTCAGCTGGCGAGTAAGCAGCATGAGATGAGTGAAAAAAGAAACTTAACAGCAAAGAAAAACCTCCTCCCACCTAACAGGGGAAGCAATTTTCAATCAAGCTGGGACGAGTTTCCAAAGTGGCTTGCTGCAGCTACAAATCTGGCTGCATTCTCTCCAACGAAGTTCATTCTCTTGCAAGCTTAGACATGCTGTCTTCCCAGCAGCTATTAAGTCACTGAAACCTGTCTGCAAGTTACTTTGTGATTATGTATAGATAAAAGAAATAAGCCAATCATGGGACTTTCAGCAAAAATTCAGTGCACTCCTGTTTTCTTTCACAGAAGCAATTAATAAAGCTCTGTATCGCCACTCTTAGAGGGTAACCTGTATTTCCAAGTCACGTATGTAACACAAATGAAAACATTTACAGGGCTCTTGTATGCACACGCATATGCATGTACATATACAAACACATCCTTCTCATACGATGATGAAATTCACGTGATAAATTATGTAACTATAGCACAAACCCTACCTTATGCCTCTAATGACCCCATCTACACTATTCACTTTACCGGCTCCCAAATCCTGTTGTGTTCAGCCTTCTAACATCACAGCCCTAAGCTCATTAGCCTCTGTTTAATTATTATTTTGTTAACCTACCAACCTTTTGGTTGCAACTTCACTTCAATGCATCTTCACTCTTTCAAATTTGTCCAGACTGAAAATCTCAAGTTCTTGAAAGATACATTTGAAGTCCCATGGACATTAAGAGCCCACCAGGTCTAGGAAGTATAGGCTAGAAAAGTAAAAGGACTGGAATTTGCAAAATCCCAGGTTTAGTCATTTGGTTCCAATAATGGGGAATTCCAACCTGAGATCACAGCCTCTTCCAGGATATTTTCAATCTTTAGAAGATTTTAATATAGAATTCATCATTCTTTCTCACAAGGCACCCATGATATTAAGAAATCATAACTCCTACACATTGGGAAACCAGTAAAATTTGTCTCAGTATTACTATAACAAAATAGAATTCTTATTTTAAAACACGCATGATATACACAAGAGACAGGAGATTTCACTTAGCTATTGCACAAAAACATTCTTGACATCAGTCAGAGGTGACTCAAATTGTTTTGTCCTTCAAGTTAGGTGGGTGATATTGCTGTTGTATCACGCCACCTTCTAAACTCAGATACACCAAAAGATGATGACTCTCACTTTTATCATATGCCATGACATACACAAATGTAGAACACGTAAATCAAGCAGCTCTAAGGAAGCAAAATAGCATCCGTGGTCAACAACTGTTCCGTGGGGGGTGATGTTTAGTACTTATAAAAATGTAGATGTATTACTGCTGGAGGTACTGAAAACAGAACAATGTAGGTGGCCTGCAACACACCTCTCCAACTTCAGTTGAGGCCTCTCCTGAGGAGGAGTAACTGAGAGCTGATGCATCCTGCCGTGGGTAGGCATTAAAGAGAAATATAACTACAGCAGCTCATTCAGATTTAAAACTGGACCTCCGGCAGAGAAAAGCCTACCTATTGATCCAATAGTGACACGCACACTCCAACCCAGTTTCCTCCTGAAATACAACAAGGCCTTTCATCTTTTTTTTTTTTTTTTTTTAAATCAAGCAGTCATGTGTTGCATTACAGGTTATAAGGGCCTAAACTGTCTACTTACCTAGTTATAAAATGATACAGGGCTTAAGCCAACTAAACAAGTAAAATTCTTATGCTTGCTTTCTTTTTCTAACTCTTCCTAGGTTAAGTATTTTAATATCTCCCATATGTTAGATAAACACTAATGAATCTTATTTGCACATATACACTGAAACTCATTATTCATATTAGCTAAGTTAATATGTCACATCTGGCAAAGACTGCACTCTTGTTCAAATCAAACAGCAGCTGCTAAATATCAAAAACTAAATTTGAATTCTGAGATTTTATGGGAAATGTGGTCTGCTTTAATTTTAACCCCATCAAGAAAAAGTTTTTTGCATATTATATGTGGATTAACTCTGGTATGTATTTATATGCAGAAATGCTAGCTCATGAAAATACTGCAGAACAGGCCTGTTACATTTCCAGTTATGTCCATTTTAAGGATTTAATTTAATATCAAAAAACATGTTCCACATTCAAAAATGTCTTCAGTTTAATGTTTTTGATGGATTAAAAAATGGCTTAGGAAAAAATTAACTGTTTTCCAAAGCACAAAACTCCTAGCATGTGATTTTCATTTAGTATGAAAATCAAAGCTTTGCAAAAGCCCGTGTTTAAGTACATCCACATGCTTGTTATTCATCTCTATAAGAAGGCCATTGCTTGTCTATGCTAACGTTATTCCCTCTCCCTAATGCTAACACTCTGATCTGGGCTGTCGTAGAAACTGGTTTAAGCAGTTGAGATTCAAATCAACTGATCAGACCGCTAGAAATATTTTGTTGGTTATGCATCTCAGAACTTCACATAGTGACTAGTCTGTTGCTGTTACCATAATGATTGTACTTTATTCAGGCCAACATACCCTGTTCCAAACTGTTGTTCCTACTCAAACTTTGTGCTCCTACTGTATGCTCTGAAACAAATACGCAATTGTTGTGCTAACCCCATTTCTTTACAAGATGCTTACCCTAGAGAGGTGAAAACCAAGGGATTAGATACACAGCAGGTGTCTGCTCTGCCAAAGAAGCCTGTAAAGCTACAGCTCTCTGCACTATCCCTTGTTAAAGAAAAACTTCAATGCCCAACACACTAATGACACAGCTCCCTAAAAATCTTTATACTTCTCTCACTGGCCTATTGCATGTACAAGACATGAAAGACTAAAGAAACAGATAGTGTCTGGGAAAGCCAGACAGGAAAACAAAGCTGAAAGGGAAATAATGCCTTTGCAGAAGTCCATGGCAAGAAGCATGTTCCACATGAGGCAGTGCCCGTAGAGGGTACTGGGACTGACCTCTGTCTTACTCCTACTTCTGCTGCAGACCTTCAGGCAACCGTGGCAAACCACTTCATCTCACTTTTCCCCCTAGACTTAATAGCAAGGAAGAATCAACACCAAGAGTCTAAAGCCAACAGTGCAGTAAAACAAGCTTTGCACAAAACCAATGAGTTTTCAGAGGTTTAAATAGGAATTCTAAGCAACAATGCAAACTTTGCACTCACCCAAATTAGGCCAAGAGTTTGAAAGAACCCGATGACCCTATTGCCTGTGAAAGCAGATGACCAACTAAAGGACCTGGGGGCCCCTTTCAGTCTCACACCCTGTATCTGTTGTTTGAATTGTAAATGCCTTACACAGTCAACTTATTATCCAAAATAACATAGGAAATAGTATAATAATGGTGAATAATGATGAGCACACCAGTGTGGCTTCAGGATGACTCTGCAATGGTGGCACTGAGGCATCCCTGTTACAGAACCTCAGTGGAGGGACATGACATTGCCTTCCCCGAAACTGGCAATTGGCCAGTAAGCGTTATCAATGCAAGCTTTGAGAAAATGGCTAAAGCTGCCCCGCAGTGCTGCACGAAGCCAGCTTGGGCGTGCCACACTGCAGCCCAGGTACATCACCTGCAGATGACAGAGTCAAAACTATGAGCCTGAGGGTCACTTCCAAGCACAGTGTTACACAGAAGTTTACGTGGACTATCATTGAACGTTCCAGTAAATTCAGACTACTCAAAGAGCATTCGTAAACACAGTCACTCAACTGTTGTATTAATTATTCACTAGGAATTAATGTCTCAGCTCTACTCATTAATGCCCCAGAACACGCTATTCAAATCTAGAGTACCTCCTATGGTAAAAGACTGTAAACACAACAGTATCCTGCAGAAGCACACATTCACTACATCTTTCTTTCATAAGGCCAGTGATCTGTTTCTTATGTCACAACTTTATTAAAAATATAATCTGAAACCACTCAAAATAGCACTAAAATGGCTTTTAAAACATTGTAATCACCCTTGTGCCTCACACCATTAGAAGATAAAAAGGTATAAAAATAATCAGCACCAGTTATTTGCAGTATTCCTAAACACCATTAAGCATCAGCTTAATCATCAGCCAAACCTCTCCTCTTTTCATAAAATCGTTCTGTATCTAATGACATCAGCACTGCTGTTGGTGTAGGCTCATATTAGTCAATGTACGATCTTGGCTCAATTTTTAGACATTTGGATCACCTATTGCAGCAATGGAAATTGATGAAGCTCTAAACTGTTCTCCAAAGAAGGTTCTGTGTGAAGGAAGAGTTGCATCAACTGAATGATACAAAGCTGCTATAAAAGCTGAAGTTCTATGTAAGTGCTAAAGATGAAGTGGTGAGAACTTAACTTACAGCTTTTGAAAAACAGCTATGGATACGTACCCAGTGACTACACATCTTGAAGTAATACAAACAGCTTTTTACCAAAAGTAAAAAACAAACACACATGCACTCAGAACACCACCATCTTAAAGCTCAACACTGACAGTGCTTTTTCCCCAAGATTAAGCTCCAAGAATTTTCCATCCATTAATCAGTATAAATTATGTCTTTCTAGGGATTTGCTAGTATATCTCTCATATTCATAACACGAAAAGTTGCAAACAAAAATAATTATGCATTAGTTCTTACAAAATGCCTCTGACCATGGTGGTATCACCCCATTCCTATAGGTGATGAATTCTTGCATAAAAAGTGTAGCTAGCTAATTTACTCAGAATCACTCAGAAAAGTCTATGGCAAGAACAGCAACTGAAGCTAAAAATGCTCATAGGTTTAGCCATGACATTATCCTTGGATTCTGAAAAAACAGGGTGATCAAAATGAAATTTAGGTAATAACAGGAGTATCAGATGTTCGAATTCAGAAGAAAATAAAAAGCAATCCCACTTGCAATTTCTATCAGGGCTGCTACACATTTATATATTGTTCTAACACACCAACTACTCTTGTCATGTCACTGTTACGAATCCTGCACACACTAAAATTCATCACATTCTGCTCACTCACAGCAATTTGACAGAAAAACAAATGAGAACAGAAATCTGAAGCTTTCCCATGCTGCTGAGTGCAACGAAACGAAATCCTGAATCCTAACTTTGAATCTCTTTTTACCAATACACAATACTCCCTACAAAATACTTACATATATGATAATTATTATTTTTCTAGCGTTATGCTTACAGGAAAGTTAACTTGCCAGTTTGAATTCAGGAAACAGTGAATGACAATTGTAAAAGCAAAATATTACTGAAACACTACTGACTTTCAAAGAGTATGAGGAAAAATTAATTGGCAGATGTTTTATGTAGCATAATTAACAGTTCATTTCAATGCTCTGTAACAAGATTAAGATAATTATGCTTAGAAACAGAAATGTAATAATGATAAATTACTAGTTTTCATATTACGGTCAATCTCCTACATTCCAAATAATCACCATGTTTAGAAATAGGTGCATCTGTTCCATGCTGTCATACAAATGGTACAAACTCATGGCTGGGTGAAACAATCTTTCAACTGAGATACAGGAGATTTTCTTGGTTCAGGAGTAAATGGAGCGCCTGTTCCGTTCGTCAGCAAAACAGAAGGTAAAAACAGCAGCACTGTTTTCACCAGGGCACAGTTACTGGATAGAAACTGAAGTTGCATTAGCAATTTGCATTTCTTATGGATAACTGGAGAGCAAAGCTTAAATTCTGTGAGCTTAGCAAGTTACAAAAACTCCTCATATGCAAGTCCAAGAATGAGAATATGAGAATCTGTACTCTGCGATGGTGTGCAAAACACAAAGTCATATGCTTTCCTAGTAAGAAATAACTCTCTCAAGGATTTCAGGCCACAAATAAAGATAAAACTGATTTTCAGGGTTTTCTTTTATTATGTCTATGAAGACTCTAACTACTGCATCCAAGTGCCACAATATTAATGTAAACCATTTCAAAGTTACATGACTGTAACCCCCGAGTGTTAATAATGTGTTGATAAATTAGGCTTTGTATTTTGGGGTCTACATATAAATTTTATTTCAGGCCTTCCATTTTCAAGTTTTTTTTCTTTTTTAATTTCAAAGGTGCATTTTTCTTCTATTTCCCCACAAAGACATAACAACAAAAAAAACCCACAACCATTTTGCCTTTAAATTAAAAACAGACTTATATTTCACCTCTCTCTATTTCTATAGCTTCACTGCTTTCATCATGCTTTTTTTAGTCGTTTTTTTGCTTTGTTTTCTACTATCAAGTCCTTGACACTTGGAGACTAAAACCTCACAACTAACAGCACAAAGATCAGAGCAGGCAAGAAATAGAAACTGCAAGATTAGATATCTCAAAGACCTGAAAAGTAGACAGAGGAGGAATTAATAGGGATTGAGACAGAACCAAGGAGAATAAAGGAAAGCAATGAAAAATACTTTCAAAAACAATAATTAAAAAAAAAAGTGTATGACTGTATTATTAATGTGCAGCTGAGGAAAATTAGTTCTGTAGAACTGGAGTATCACACTTATCCAAAGCAAAGTACATTGGAAGAAGGCAGGTAAGTGCAAAAGCATTGTGCATTATAAATACCCACTGACACCTTGCACGTTTAGTCCATTTTTTATTCCCACCCTTGAGTAGGCAAATTTAGAGAGACCTATTGTTCCTACTATTGATCACTGTTGCTCTGAGCCTTCAAATAAATAACAAAAAAATCCCACCCCATAATGAATGAAAAACCCAAGACATTACGGAAAAAAACATTTGAGCAGCTTTCTAGCTTCATGCCCTCACTAACCAAATGCATCTCCACATGTTTCCCAATTCACTTCCTTATTTCCAAGGCTTGCTAAGGCTTTCTGGCTGGTTTTTCAGAAATCCCTAGCTATTCATACACTCCCTGTCCCTCTTACATAATCCCCTGGTTAAAAAGCAATTTTTAGGTCACATCTATAGAGAACAGGTGAGAGATCCTTATTTTCTTTTGGTCTTTTCTTAGATGAAGTCAGGAAGTTGATCGGAAAATCATAGAGAAAAGATTTCATCATGGAATTTGGTACAAAACATTAACTTTGCAACAGATGAGCAACTGCTTTATGTAAACACCCTATAGGCAACCTGCCTAATCTTATTGAGATTTTGGGGTAGAATTTCAAATCCTAAAGCCAGGACACTTTTATAAGGCTGCACCCACACATTATTTTCAATTGTATTCAATTACAGGCAGAAATTCTGTCCTGGGCTTTGATCTTTGATCGCCTTCCATATCAGCAGTACATGGTAAGAAACTATGAAGATAAAAACATACATGCACTAATGAGATGCACTAAAAAGATACTGCGGGGCATCTCTGAAACAATGATACACCCACGAATTTGCAGAGCCCTTGTGCAGATGACTTTCAGACTAGAAGGACATCAAAAGACAGAAGGATAAAAGTGAATATTGCTACATTCAACCCAAACGCCCATTTTAGCAGCTACATGCCATTGGCCTAAAACATCAATAGTATCAACCAATGTACCCTAAACTATTTCACCAAGATGGCTCTTACATCTGTTTACCTAGTCTTGACTTTCTTTTTATCCCAGACACCATCTCACCATTCCTGGTAAGGCATTCTGAATCACCTAGACAAGCTTTTTCTGTTTTTCAGCAGCCTAACTAATTTCAAATCCCAGCACAAATCCTCTTAATTTCTCCATAATCTAATTTATTGTTTAATTTTGAAATATGTACCTAATTGAAAAGAGTTTCTTGAAGTATGTTTTAACTAAGATACAGTATACCTTTAAGGTAACATACTATTGTTGTATCCTCTGTTAATATTTCATAAAATAAACCTTTTATTTTAGAAAAACTTTTTACATATCTTAGTATAATGTGTATTAACACTGATCCTGTTCCACTGGCTAAAATGAGGCACATAAACAGTATACAACCTCAATATACAGCCTCACTGACACATCACACACAAACCTGTTACCGCCTTCAAAGGGTTAAACTTGGTACTACTTCCCTATAAATTCTTAAAAATAACAACAGTGGTTTGCTATGAGGATACAATTGAGACTTAAATCCAAACTGCCTAATTTCTGTGTTTGTATCTCAGGTTTCAGTCATATAATCATGATTTAAACAATTAGTTTCAACAAGCAACCCAAACTAGCAGTCTACTCTTATCATTCCAACTTCAGGCCTTTGGCAGTGTATAAAAGATGTAATTTCAAATAGCACTTGAATGTACATAATAGTTGAATTATATAGAATATTCAAACAGTATTTGAAATTACATTAAAAAATGCATTTAAAATGTAAAGCTAGAGAGAGCCATCTACAGTATATAAGGTGAAAGGAGGATCTCTGAAACTTTGATGGAGAAGTGCCATATCAATTTAAAAACAGTTGGGAGTCTTCCAGTATGGAAAAGACAAAGCTCTTACCGTTTCCTTTGGAATTTGTGACTGGCTTTGTTCTGCATTCTAAAGGAAGTAAAAAAAATAAATAAGAACACGACTACATACGACATATACTATCTATCAGCAGGGGCATAAACAAAGAGCTCTAATTCTGACGTGAAGTGGTAATGGAAAAATGAAGGGTGTTCGTCACACTCCCTGATTCAAATTTGTCTAAACAAACACTAAATGAGAGGTGAACAAAAATAACCTCCAGCGATCTTAGGCCAGTGCACCTGACTTTATCTGGCTATGAGGGCAGTGGCTATCTGGCCAAGGAAGGATCACAGCTGCTTGCACCATTTTCTGGCTGGTGGAACGTTCTCATTCAGGGATGTCCTCCCCTGGCCTTTCCCTTCTGCTTTGAAGGCTTCAAAGAATGACCTCAGCAGTCCAGATGAACCCTTCCAAATATTTTAAACAAGTACCTATTTTTTAAAACATCCATTCTCATTTTAACAAGGAATTCCCCTTTTGAATGTGTTTGGATGAACCAGAACTACAGCACTGGATATCCCAGGACAGGAGGGTGCTTTCAGTCACCACAGATGGGATCCTCCTATACCTTGCATTCCTCACCTGTGTCTCAGGGCACATAATAGTAGGCATGGTGGTGTTGGGCTGACGGTTGGACTAGATGATCTTAGAGGTCTTTTCCAACCTTAATGATTCTATGATTCTATAAGGCGACATACATCATTGGAAAACCTTTCTGCATCCCCCAATCAATTCTGGAAACACATGTAAGGAACTATTGCTCTTCCAAGCCCACATCCACCCATATGAAAACTTTGAGCACCCAGGAGCCACCTTGCTGCTGGCTGGATGATCCCTTTCAGGCTAACCAGCTATTTCTTCCCATTCAGCTGGACCAAAATGAAATGCTAGGGTTTACTGGACATTTT
>VYZW01019930.1:29084-41863 GCA_013401315.1 Balaeniceps rex
ATTTTTTGCTTTGGGTTGTTTTGCAGGAGACTCAAATGATTAAGCACAAAAATGTGGTGGTCAAGTAGTAATGAGAACATCCAGTTAGCTTTAACCCACAGCTAATAAGAAAAAAATATGGAGGAGCCAACTAGCAGGAACACGTAAAGGACCTACATGTACCAATGGGCGTATTAACTTGGAGGGTACAGGAGACTAACTCTGCCAGCCAGTCTCTGCTGATACTGAGAGTTTAGCTCACAAGCTAAATAACCCAAGTCAATCCTTCAGTGGATTCATAGAGTCAGTAGCAGGCTCTAAGAAAATCCTTCACAGCAAGTTATGTTCGGTTGTGTGAGGTAACCACAGCATAACAGGAGCTCTACTTAACCAGAGTAATCCTCGCTCCCTTCACAAAGGAAAGGGGAGGGAGGGAAGATTTTTAAGAGACAATCTGCCTCTCACGCTGATGCGGACAAGCCCTAATATATTACCTATCTGGCATTAGGTTAACTCTGGAAGCAATAAAATGCCTGGTATTCTGGAGAAGCATAATGATTCTTCCAGATCTCACTGGTTAAAGTTGACTCCTGCAAATCTGGTTTTATTCCCTGCATCCATGTTTTACTCACTTTGACCATAATTTGTATAGAAGCTGCTGCACTGGATGATGGTTCTCCATCACACACACACCCCCTAACCTGACAACACAAACTACAAAGATCCCATACTAACCTATATGGGCTCAACTTAACATTCCCGTAAGTTTTAGACACAGCTACACATTTGCATAGGTCCCTTCCAGACAATAATGGCAACATACGTCAAAGACATTAAACTCCACAACTCCCCTGAAAGTTTGTTATCTTCATTTCACTTATAAAGAAACCCAAGGATAAGTAACTTTTCAAAAGTCATTCAACAAGCTATAACCCAAAACATAAAATCTAAACACCTCTTTTATTGGGATAACTATCTGTACAAATGTTGGCAAATATAAAATGGTTTTTATACTGAGTGCTCCTCAGCAAGCAACAGCAAGTCCTGCGCTTTATGAGATGGATAATACCAAATAACATTATTTTCTGCATATGGTTTCTGAGACACATCTTATTCAGTTAATATTTAAAGCATACAAATGTAGAAAATATAACAGAAATAGGGGAAGGATGCAAAGACAAATTCTTCCTAAGTGGCCAAAGAAGTTTGGCATGTGAAAAAGATGAACTGACTTGATTTCAGATCATTCCCCTCCCTCCTTCAATCTTAATTTTCTTTTTTTTTTTTTGGTACCTAAAGCTAGTAAAAGACAATGCGAGGAGCTGGTCGAAAAGACTTTTTTTTTTTTTCTTTTAAGATTATTTCTTACCAGAGAAGAAAGAACAGCCCTTATGATGGGTTTTAGTTCAACACCTTCCCCAGCAATTCTGCTGCTCTTTGACAGCTGCAAGCAGAGCTCACCTAACATTTCTTCATGTCAAAATGCAAGCAAACAAATCCTTATGCAACAGAGGATCATCACACACATGAACTGTTAGATCCTCACAATATCATTTGTTCAACTGGAGCTACAGAAACGTACACCAGTTTGGATCTGACCTCTGACTACACAGCGCAGAGCCCACCTACCACCTGACACANTTAACGCATTCAAAGGGGCTGCTTTGCGGTTATTTTTAAAACTAAATCAAGTATTACTATGGTTAAGTCTCTGCCACACTCACACCGTATCTCTGTTTACAATTATTTCAGCAAAATACCGGGTTAAATTATGCATTATAACTTCCTCATTTAAATACAGAAATAATATACACAAAATTAAGACATTTTCTTACTTCTAAGTTTATTTAGGAAACTTAAAAAGCATTTTCATTCACCTTTATGTAAGATACCAATACTGTGAAAATTACATCATAGGAACTTATAAACAGGTTGCTTTCACAGTTCCAGCAATCAGGTATGATTTCAAATCATTGATTTCTCTTCATTTTATGACAACTTTCACTTCAGTACCTGAAGTCATGTTTCAAGAATATTAAGGTAAAAGTGTGGTTCATTTGCAACCTTCCCTGCCACTTTGACTTCCTAGGTTTAATTGTACTTTGAAAAGTAAAAGGCTAATGTTAAATGTCTTGAAATTGCCAAACAAAAATTCATTCTCCTTGCATTCAAAATAACACAAATCCAATAGAAAAATTAAGCAATCTATTCATCATACTAAATGTCACTTATATTTGTCTATCTTCTCATGATAATGCAGCCAAAAAAGTTATTTTTAGAGCTATATATAGCTATGATAATACAAATAATAAATAATTTCAGCAGTTTAATTGAATACAGAACAAAGTAAGACTGCTACATCCACAGTCTACCTTTTCATAACAGAAATTATCTTGTATAATTATCAGAGAAATATCTGTATACACTATGCACGTGGAGCAGGTACAGTATGAAACATCATTTTATTTCCATTTCATGTAAATTCCTCAGAAACATTTTCTGAATTACCCTGCTAAATTAATAACTGCAAGATTTCCATTCCACAGAGATTGCATTGATATTCAAAAGAGACTACTATTTCTTATATATTCCATTTTTTGATAGAAAGGTATTTACATATCCTGTTTTGGCATAATATTATATGCTCTAAAATATTTTAGTGAGCAGGTAGTGGGACAAATGGCAGGCTTTCAAACATAGACTTGTCCACATGAAAGATATGAAATAATCTACTTGTCTGCATGCATCCAAATAAAGTCCATCCAATAGTTTCTTCTATAATAAACATTTTCACTCAAAATAAAACTCTCACTTATACATTATTAACAAATATGTAATTCCAATAGCAGATCTTGACGATAATTGTTCATGTAAAATGTTCTAAATAAAGCAAAATAGCTGGGGTTTTTTTTCTTATATTCAGTGCTGGCCATGCATGTTTACTAGTAGGTGACAAGACCAAATAATTTGCTCATACTCATCTAAATCTCTTAGCTGCTCTCTATTTTACGCACCAGTTCCCTTGGATGGAATGTTTCTTCCTGTCGAAAAATCAGAAGGCCAACGGTCCCTCCCATCTTGGTGCTTCGCAGCAAGGACACAACTTCTTCTTGAGTTTTTCCTGTTAAATCAACTCCGTTTACCTGTGACAAAGGAAATATTATAAATTGATAAGACTCCAAAACAGGAAAAAACAGTAGAAATTCATACTGAAAAGTCATGTGAATCATATGGGACAGTATTAAAAAACCCTCACTGAAGCAATCTGCTTATTGGCTCAGTATAGCTTCCATTTAATAGAACTAGTTAAACATGCATTCTTTACATACAAATACAAATAAGAAGCAAGACAGCAATATTTCCCTCCTCTTTAGCAGAAACAGTATATGCCAGTATACTCTAAAGCCAACTAATTCCATCTACCAATATTTTTTACAAGAATTTCTGCATAGAAATCCTTTGGCAAAATCAATGTGTGATCCAAAACTGGTGCTGCTTCCACATGCCTTGGTACTATACATATCTTTCACAATAAATTGTGTCAAAAGTAGAAAATAATTTTTGCCCCCCAAATAACTTTGGAGCAGTTACTCTTTATTTTGCCTTTATTCAGCGGTCCAATCCCTTGGCCTCCACATACCACTTAGCAGTACAGACAGGTATGGAATACATACAGGTACATTTCCCACTCTATGAGCTAACTTGAGTAACGGAAAAGCCAGAGAAAGACAGGGTATTCTCAGGCTTGCCTGTTCAAAAACATTTTGGAAATGTAAGGCACATCAGCTAACGGTGTTAAGCAAGAGAGCATGGTGCTCGGAAGAAGCCAGCAAACCATCTTTTTCCTTTCCCTCGTAAGAGATCATGGCTCACACAGCTGAGATGCCATAACTGTCATCTTAAATGCTTTTCAGTCCCCTTCTACCCAAGTCATCTGGGTTACCTTGAATTACAGTAATTACAAAGGGCTATCCTCCAGCAACAATTCAAGCTGACATTGCCAATTTTGCAGTAAAGTGAAGTTAGGGCACTGAGAGACAGTTATAGTCTCAGCTGTACCTCCAGTGTCATTTGGCTTAGGGACGGTAATGAAGAGATGTAGGTGGCAACATCTTATATCACTCCAGCTGAATTTGCAGGAAGATCTCTGCTGTGTGCCTATCTAAGAGCAATTTAATTCCCTTGAGGACATCCTCCCTTCGGGAGGGAAGTGGTCTTGATTCTCTGTAGCACCACCCTCCTCTCATATTGTGCCTTTAAGTTAATTCACTAAACCTTTTCAGGGGTTTGTCTTCCATATTTGGCAACATCTCCATTGCTGGTCTGTCATTCCATGCTGATTTAATGCCTCTTATTACGTAACAATTACTTTGCTTATTCCTAAACAGCAATGCAAGACTACGGCACTATACGCACATAAGGACATGTAAACTCATGTTTTCATAGGACGTCTGGGTCCAGCTCCTAAAACAGTTATGTACTGAAAATGCACAGCCCTTGATCTGTTACCCGAAAAAACAAAGCCCCCCCCCAAAAGAAAAAAAAAAGGTTAAAAAAGAAGATGGAAACATTTTCATAACATAAACTACTAAGAGCTTTTGGAAGTGAACTAGTGCATAGGCTCATGCCAAAACACAGACAACATGTAACACTTCATCACCTCAATTAATCGGTCTCCAGCTTTTAGTCTCCCATCTTGAATAGCTGCACCTCTCGGAAGGATGTTTTTCACATAAATTGGAGCAGAGCCACCAATTGGGACATCTCTTGAAGTAATGCTAAATCCCAAGCCTTCCGTACCTGCGTAAAGAATGTAGAATATTACTTGTTAAAAAGCACATTTTATATTATATATTATTTTTACCCAGCAGAATGTATGTATACCTCACTGATACAATCCATGAAAATATATATATAAGATTTAAGAATTACTGCATGGCAAAAAAAGAAAAAAAAGGCACATACAGGAACGCTATAGCTGAAGCACTGAGTCTTGGCACAGGTGGCTCAGCAGGCCTTCCTTGCAACTTGCTGTTCTGATGATTTCCAAGTCATTGCCATATTTCCAACTTTCTATTTCAGATGAGCTGAGTGACAAGGAATCAGAACAAAGCATATCTGATATCCTATCACTGCCTTCCCCCTTGTCAATCTGGATCTCGTCAATGATCCTTTCTTCCTCTTTTGCGACTCTTTCAGCAATGTCACTCAGCCGACACTGCTGGCCACGGGGCTTTGTCAGCTCACTTATGGGCACCAGCAGGTGACAGACAGAACCAGAGCACAGTGGTCTCATTTCTTCTGCTCCAAGGGACCTCGGGCTGTTTTCTGTCAACAGCTCCTCCACCCCGGGGCTTCACCCTGGCTCTTGCTGGGTTCCACCCCACCTCCACACAGGCAGGGAGCAGAGCCAGGCTGCCACTTCTGAGGTCCTGCGGTGCATCCAGGTGACTGACTACACTTGGCTAAGACTGACTGTAGCAAACCAGAGACGTTTAAGATGACCTGAAGAAATCCAGACAGGGCATCCAGTCAGTATGGCAAATGAGGCTTGCTCGTATTTCAGAGAAATTATGCCCACTATTGGTTATTGGAGTGTACCTTAGGACCCCACCAGCTCTGGGATTCACAGGCTAGGAGAACAAACAGAAGCCTTTCCTATTATGCCGAAAGCTCATTTGTGGTCTTCTCTTTGATGCAATCTATGCAGTGTTATCAACAACCTTTGAAACGTTGAAACATTTCTATGTTGAAACGCACACCCCCCCCTAACATTGCACATCAAGTCTATTCAGGACACTTAAGCTAGCATGGAACACAGACAGACATTCAGCAGAGAGCATCCCTGACAGAGTGTCAGCATCTACAACTTCCATTTGAAACATCTCAGAGGTTGTCAAGATATGGCTACAGCTCAAGTTCACTAGCTAGGCATACACATGCCCAACCTACACTTGATTTGACCTACTAAGACAACCTGCAGTTAGGACTCGGCAATATCAGGTATGGTCCCTAAAAGTTGCACAACACACCCCTTCGCATAAAATCACAGGGACAGACAGAAGCTGAACTTTTATGCAACAGTCCTCAGCTTTGAGCCCTGGGAAGCTGAACACAACCTGTGTGAAAGACACGCAACTATATAACATTTGAGGTTAAAGCCTGAATTTCTGTCTTACTGTTCCCCATGTTCATTTGCTAAATCTGCTTTTTTATTGAGCAGGTTAGTATTCACACATGTGAAAAGGAAGCAGGAGTCCAATATAGTCAACATCAGTCTACGTGCAGATTTCTGAAATTTGCACAATGACATTTCATTAAAATTAAAATATTAAAATAGTACAATGTATTTTATTATCAAGATGGTAATCATGTTAAGAAATAAGTTGACACAGGTGACAGGGCTGCGAGGGAAATAACCTTTTAAAGTCTTCATCTTGAAAGTATGTAAGTCCTCATGTATCCGCAGCAAGTGCATGCAGCTCGTATTGTTCAGGAAATTTGGATCGATTCCTCTAGGCTAACTATCATGAGACAACCTCCCTTCCTTATGTCTGCAGCATTCAAGATAGCTGAAAAACTGACATTTGAATTTGAAAGTCTTCATTCACTTTCAGGCTGATATAAAATTTATCAGTGCTATTACACAGAGATGACAAAAATATTAGATCTCATAACATCCGTATTTTACTTTGGAGACCTCACAATTTTAACGATGCTTCAAACATTCGTAGAGCTCTTTCACTCCTTGCAACACATGAAGATGATCTGTATAGGTGTAATTTTTTTTTTTAAGACACAGCTCAGCTTTTTATGGATTTTATCTTTTTCTTATTTTAAGGATCTGTGTTGAATGCTGCTCTTTGAGTACAGGTTTTGTCTGCTAAAATTTCTAAAGTAGGATGAGAACGTGACTGCATGCCCAGGACAATATTTCATTATCAATAAGCTTAATCCCCATAGCCCGATTACGGCGTCATTACAGATGTCTGGTTCACACACTCCACTTTAAACCCCCACGGAAAAAACAGAAGTTGAAATGTTCACATTACAAATGCACACAGAATATAAATTTGGACTGTGGCATTTTCTGCTGTCAGCTCTCCAGAAAGCCTTTTCCAAAGCCAGCAGAACGCCACAAATCCACACTGAGCCCAGATATTAGCAGAAAAAAATTCTAATTACTTGTTTCTGTGGAAAGAGGGGGCCTCAACTGGGCTACACTTTGCTGTGCTGCTCTGTACAGCTTTGCATGAGGCAGCTTTTGGGTGTCATTTTCCTCTTACTTTTTCACTGCTTCATTTTACTACTTGTGCACTAGAGCTGCCCTTAGCTGTACAATACAGCTTCATAAACTCCTATGCTTATTGTATGTAAATCAGAAGTTCACAAGATTAGGAAATAAATGGATATATTCAACCAAGGCCAAAAATAAATATGACTTCTGTGACTGGATTGATTTTAAGCTTTTTTCTTTATTTTTGTACACATAACTGATTTAGTTATCTCCACCCCATGCATTTCAGTTGTCCTGTTGATAGAAATAACATCTTAGTATCTCCCTGCTGCTAAAATGTTTTCAGTTCTTAGGGTGTAAAGCTGCATTATAATAATGAGGGAACTGTGCAAACATACTGTACATATCTCTGATTTATACTAATAATATGGGAGAAACTGGACACACATACAGGCACAAACAGAACAAGAGTAGAAAATAGAAGGAATTTCCATCTTTTTGAAAACACAGGAGTCATCCTACTCAAAACTAGGAGCTTTACCTTGCAAGGTCTAGATTATTTGAGCTATGTACAACTTACTCTCTTATAGATTTTAAAAAGAAAGAGGGTAGAAAACGTCTTCCTCTCTATAGCTGTCATCTCTGACAACGATCAAATTACACCGAGTGATAATAACATTTAAAAATTACCCACTAATTTGTGTAATTTAAATTCTTAGGCTTCTTTGATAAATCAGCAGCTCTCTCGACAAGTTAGAGCTCCCCTTTTATCTTGAATGTGATGCTGAACACGCCTTCTAAGGTCGCATTACCCTCGAGAGCTCAGCCAGCTCTGAGTTGAAGACAAAGTAGCTTTAGGTAAATAAAAAGGGCAGTTACAATAATAAAAGAACTATGTTGTACAAAGAGAAGAGGGGCAGATTTGATGCTTCAGTTGCTGTTTTGGAGGAAATCGGTTCTAGTAGCATTAAGACAGGGGCAAAAAACTTTCATGCAAGTTAATTAAATACATATTCAAAATTAACATCATCATCTTATTTGGAATCAGCCTGATCGTAAACTGACGGGATGCTAAAAAAATTATTAAATCTCACTAGAGGTGGCTAGGTTTTCTGTTATCTCCCAGTGAAGAAGTATTTAATTTCCTACTAATGCTAGGATTATCTTCTTGATTGTGGAAAGAGTGTGTCTGGCATAACGTTTCTGTCTTTCTAGGGTTCTTCTGCACGTAAAATTGTGCGCTCCTCATCCAGCATCAACTGCAGGTCTAAATTCTCAGCGGCAACTGCCAGAACACAAGACAAAAAGCAAGCATCATCTCTGCACTGCTTCTAGTACTTTCATGTCACTCTCAAAACGACATTAGTTCAGAGACCCAATAAGGAACATCTGAAGGACCTACACTGTCAACTTATGATACTTCCCTTACAGTTATCTTCTCTTTCAGGACTGCAAGCAGAGCTAGAAGTAAATCATGCTCTTCTTTCTCCTCTAATTTGAGAAAATGCAGATGAGTTCTCAGGTACGTCAGTACCGATCTCCTTAAATTTAAAAAAAAAAAATCTCACTTCTGAAACAATGGAAAATGTTTGATAACCAGACAATTGGGCACCGCATTTGTTAGTCCTTATGCAAGAGAAGCAGAGAACATTTCAGAACAACCTAAATATGGAAAAACCATGTGGGTGAACAGTCCTCAGATGGAATAAAGGATTGTTAAGGAAAAGTACAGATTCTTCAGGAAAGACAAAGAACACACTCTCCCTTTCCTAAAACAGTAAGGGAGGTTGGTGACACATATAAACAGTTGGTGACACAAAGTCACAAAAATGAAAAAATAAAGCATCCCCACTTAATGAAAGTATTAGATTATAAAATGATCCAGAATAAGGAGCAAGATTACATTACAATAAAACTAAGCAGAAGGGCCAAACGCTCTCTGACAATAATCAGAGCAGACACTCTCCTTCCAAGCATTTCAAGTTCCTGCTTTTTCACAGTAGACTCTTTCCTGAGATGCATGTACAGATGGACGATTGCTGAAATAATTATCCTACTGTTTTATGCTAGAAAGCAGTTTTTATTAAGGACTGGACCTCATGCAAGAGCTGAACAGCAAATATGCTCTCCTCATTGGCAGGGGCTTCATTAAACTAATGAAGAGCATTTTAGATACTTCCTGAAAAGTTATTTTACTGCTCCTAGTTTAAGCCCTGCATTTTCAGAATTTGGGTATGCGTAGTCAGGGTAACTGTATGTGAAAATGACTGCTTAGAAGGCTGACTGCTCAGCTGTCTATAAATTTCTGCAGCCACACGCACAATCAAGACAAATTAATTGCATGCCCATTTTTTGTGTAGTTGAGTGATGTGGAACAACTTTTTTTCTCCAAGCAAAGCTCAGACCTCTCATGAAAATCTTTGATCAACCTAATAGAAACATTCTTCCCTTTTTGCTACAGCCTGCTAATAAATAGTGATCAGAAGTGTTTTTAAAAAATGGAAAGATGAAACTTGATGCAGTTTATGTTTCTTCAGTGGCTAATAATGCCCAAAACTATTTGTTTCACTTTTGAATCTCATTTCTCAAGGTCACTTAAGTAATTCAGGAATCTACATGCTTCATTTCAAAAGTGATGAACACCCATGCTGCATCTGAACAGGAATTCTAAAATCAGTCTAAGACAACATATCACTTCAAAAGAAATTTTAAATAAAAATTTAAAATGTCAGTTCAAAGTCTGGCTCAAGAAACTGTGTGGGGAAAACAGAAGAGTATGATGAAAAATGTATGTAAATCTGTACACTTCAGACACATGATGCAGGATATCTTACAGACAAGTTCAGGGTCCTGTCTTGTATGCTCTGCTGTATAAACCCAAGTAAAACAAGTAATCATCCATATACATGCTTTACTCCATAGCAAACACGACGCCATTTTAAATCGGCGTACTCCCAAACTATTCAAGGCATTTTATGGGTGTCTCTAATGACTTCTTGCAAAAAGGAACATGGGTGTGGCAGGGCTGAGTGTCACCGCGCCGTAACACTGAGTGCCCAGTCACCTGGTGGGACTTGCAGTGTTTCAGCTCGGCTCTGTATGTAAGACAGAGCATTATTAGCCACAGAAGGGCCAGCAAGCCAAACACGAATCCAGCAAGAAACTCTGAAGAGCAAGGAGTCTTGTAATCCTCCTCACATCTACAGTATAACCATTTTTTTCTGTTCCTCTCAGGGCTCACCATCTCCTAGGACATGGCTGCTACCCCCTTTCTGTGATGGACTTGTTGATTCCTACAGCTTTCCTGCTGTAGGGTATCCTGCAGTTGTGTCACTCATTTCTTTCTCTTGAAGCTATACTGCTTTGCAAGAGAGAAATATTCTTTAGGCCAAAAAGGAAGAGATGGTCACAACTCCCATGGCTGGTAGTTAAGTCGCTCTCTGGAAAGAGGGAGATGTGGACTGAAGTCCTGATGCACTGAATACTTCAGACAAAAAATAGCAAAATATTTGGTGGAACTAGGACCAACTTAAAAAACAAGAGCTCAGTTTTGACATTTTACCTCAAGAATTATATATTTAATTCAGCTAGACAAATATGTAGTTATAGGTAGAAATGATCTGATGCAATGAGTATTATACTTAAGGGCAATCAAATAAAATGAAGCTAATTTAAAGACTGAGTACTTCAGGCTTGTCTTAGTACACTGATGTCAAAAACAGTGTATGTGAATATATGAACACAATGTCCAGTTGCAAAGCAGTCTTTTGAACGCTTTAGCGAGTATCAGGCTAAATGCTGCGAGTTACTCAGTGGTCAAAGACTAAGCCTTAGAATAATTTGTTGTATAATTGGTTATTTATTATTTATAAGTGCTGGACTAAATTTCTCTCAATTGCATTGGCTTGAACCTTTGCAATCAAAGAAAAAACACTCTGGAAGTGTCTTGGTGTATGTGAGATGAAAATTTTCCCAAACACTCTGGGTGTTATACCAGTGGTCTTATTTTCTCTATTAGCTGTAAGGAACTGGGTTTATTTGTTTATACTTATTGTGTATCAGCTTACACCAAAATATATACAAACACAGGCTCACCGTCATCTCTTGTACTATCTTAATTTGTGTGAGCTATTAAGCTAGACCGTTATACAGCCTTAATGGCATTAGAATATCAGCAATAGCCCCTACATCTATATGCTAAAAGTTCAGGCCCTGACCTTTAAGGAAAGATAAACAGATATCCATTTTCATTTAGAAAAGCCAACAAACATTCTGCATTGACTGAAACATATGACTGACCTTCTCTTCTGACTTTATTAAACAGCTAAATCCTATGAAAGTTCAGGTTATTTTAAAATGCCAAAACAGCCATAAATATTAAGAAATCATAATTACAGAAGCACGTACTGTAGGGTTATCTTACCATGTCATTTTATATAATAAAGCTCATGCAATATACAGAAACACAGCTGTAATAAAGAAGGTCTGTCTGTATTGAAAAAGGGTCAATTCTCATATACTACATCATTAACCAGAATGCACAGGTTAAATCGAAAGTGAATTTCAAGATGAAGCCTTACATGCTTGTACGCCTTAATGCACCCCACAAGGAGTTTTTAATCTAATGGTGGTAACTGGTGAAATAACTGCTGTCTGTTAGCTACAAAGAAAGTACATTTGTTACATATCTATAAAGCCTGTATTATTACAACATCCTTCATTAGAAATAATCAAAGACAATCAACATCCTTATTGCACTCATATTTATAACAAACTACTTGGGGGCATCCTTAAGTGTTTTGCTGAATTTGTTGCTCCACATGTATGTTCTCAGACTGATCAAATGAAAGCCAAAATGGGAAGACATGCCTCTTTCCTCTGTGGATATTAACAAATGAAAGGCAGCAATGATAAAAAGGTATCCTCCCTTATGCATTTTTTTTTAAATGTCATCATGCATGAAATACAGTACACTAAATAGTTTCTGTCTGTCTGTCTATAATCTGAGCTAGGTGCCATTTCTGCATAAGCAGTATTCTCACATAAACAAACTGTTAGAAACAAATATCCCCTCTAAACTTCTGAAATATATTCTAGACATGGATTTCAACACTTATACTAGCTTAAGAGCCACCAAACTTCTCTGGTGTGAACTACATGTTAAAGTATCTTACAGATCACTTTCCATCAACAGGTAGCATGCATCTTCTTCCAAAACCATCTAACATATTGGTGCCAGCAAGGCTAAATTACATTATAGAAGTGGGGACAGTATTTATGAAACAGTATCCAGTGCAAGAGGACCAAAATGTAACCTCACATCACGGTCAAAGAATCTGTAACACATCAAAATTATATTCTCGTATCTTATGAGCAGCTGTAACGCCACATTTGTTTCACGCAAAAACATTATGTTCCCATATTCTATATTCATTTGTTGATGCTTTTAAATTATATGAAATGTATATTTCCACTCCTGGCTAAGAATTCTTTTATGTAACGTCCGAGTGATATTTCTACAGGCTTCTGGAGACACAAAAAAATAGGTAAAAATCACTGTAGT
>VYZW01019932.1:2690-13298 GCA_013401315.1 Balaeniceps rex
TAAATACGGACATGTATGAAACACCCAAATTGCTGCTCACAGAGGTCACGCAGAAAGAAGCTAGTAACCCAAGCCACCTGGCACGTACTTGTGGGACAGGTATTTACTGCCCTTGACCTACAATGTGAAAAATAACTTACACTGCAATGAAAAAGAACCACATGTTACAAGCTATGACTCACTCTTCGTATTTATTAATACTCCCCTTTCCAGAGCTTTCAGCACATCAAGTTCCACACTCTTAATGGGCCACCTCTATTTTCACCCTGGGCCAGGGTGATAAAGCTTTAATGTAAAAGTGTACCAGAGAAACAGGTGCTTTGTTATTCTCCACAGATCAAGGAGATAATCTCAAAATTAATTTCAGCTTTCTGATAGGATTTTCCAAAGGGTTTAGCTAAACCTCTAACAGCAATTCACACAATTAAGTTTAAACGATTTGGTGAAAAGGACACCAAATTGAAATATGAAATATACCTTAAGATCAACCCCCAAACCTGAATTTTCTTATAGCTTTTACCATACCACTAAGTGCATGTTCATGAATGCAAAATAAATTCACAGTTTTGGAGTACCATAATTTCACAATCTTTACGCAGCACCTCGTGTTCTACTATATTATAAGAACGTCCACAACAAAGGCCAGAGCTGATTTTGCAGAGCTCACAGTGCTTTCCTTGTGCACTCTTTCACATGTATCCACAATGAGATCGAGACTATCATGGATGATACCAAGTCCCAAGGTAGTGACAGGTTCCATGGTGCTCTCCACAGAGCAGTCAGAAAGACACCTCTCACTTCATGGATAACACTTAAGTGTGAGTGGGAATGACAGGATTATTGAACTCTGAATTTTCTCTGCATGTAAACAGAGATGTACAATTCTCTAAATTGCAGAGGAGTTGCCTGAAAAGACACATGTACTTAGTAGCTCTGGGCTCTTTCATCTTTTCAGCTTGTTCTTGGGCTGCAGGATAAAGGCTGAATTCCTTTAACAGAACAGTTAGATGATTTCTCATAAATTTTCTTATTTGTTTATCAGTGCTACAGATATTACAGGCAGATAGACAGCAATTGCCTGCAATTTTGTTCAAACTAAACCAGAATAAATCTCAGATGGTTGTTCTAAGGTAGAACCTTGCTTTGTAATTCAGTGCCCTGCCACAGGCGTGCACTAACGTGTGTACATATAAAGGAGACATAAAACATGGAAAAGCAGCAGAATGAAGACAGTGAAGTGTTTCCTGCACTTCCTGGTTTTTGCACGACAACAGTCACTGCCATATTTTGTAGTCCTATCGCAGTGCCCTCTGGAATCAATAGAGTGGTTCACATTGACTTTGGTGAGTGATGGATGCAGCTGTGTTGAGATTTTGATAACGAAGAAACAGAATGCTGAGCCATCCAAAATACAGCCCCTTCACCCTCACCATCACAGATGTTAAGGAGGGTTGTGAAGATAGTGGGAGAAAGAGAGAGAGATGTACTCCCAGGAAACTGCATATTGAAATAAGACAAGGATTAGTTTTCCTCAAGAAACTGTAAATTAAGAGAGAAGCATTCTGAGGTTTGTTTTGCTGATCTTGCTTACTAACTGAAATTATCGTCTTTTCAACACTAATTGCCTTTCTTAATTATCCAGTATGAGAAGACAGGATTTTTTCAGATAAGTTAATTAGGATTGTTAATGCCGAGTGCTCAAGAGAGTTACAATGAATCATCTAAACTGCTTGAATCATCTAGAACATGTATATATACTCTTTTATAAAGGATAAAATATCCTTACTTTGCTACAACTTAAAAACCCTTGCGTTTATGCTTGCAAAGAGCTTCTGCAATGGGATATAAAGTACTTGAAAATATGCATTTGCTATCGGACCTCAAGTGGATTGTCTCAATTTTCTGTTTTTCCTCTTATAGCCAAGTCCCTAGTGTTGAAAGTATACTTTTTCCCATATTCATAATAAGAAATTTATATTAATTTTAAATAAACACAAATAAAAAAATTAGAGACTTGTTTGCAAATTAATACATGAAGGAAGAAAAATTAGGAAGACCTGTTTCTCATTGCTTTTTCTCATGTATTGTAGTCCAAGCTCCTCACTTCACGAACCTACTAATAAAACAGTTAATCTGCAATACAGTAACACTGAAAACCTTGACAGCACGGGATCAAACTATCTGGGTAGTATCTAGAGATCATTCCTTGTTACATACAAGTTAAGAGCAAAGCTAACGGTTGTGAGACAGACAATGTTCAAGGATTCAAAATATTGCAATTTTGACTCATTTTGCATAGGAAAGCCAATACATTAAGGCAGGAACTATAACGGGACACTCCAGTAGACTAGCATGGCAGATTTGCCGCTCAAAGCAATTTCTCTTTAGAAAAGTACCAAAGATCAGATCTGGTTTATAGCAGCTTCTATGACGGCCGACAGCAATACTTGGTTCTATGAGACTACATGCATTAGTTTAAATCACTAAATGCCAGAACCCCGAGATGATCGCAGTTACTTCAGTCATAGTGTTCCTCCTCATGCTCCGGTGACTATTGCCAATCCATATTGCCATTCAGATACCAAAGACCAAGAGTTATTCTGTAATGGTACTGTGTATATGTTTTGGGGGGTACTGGAGAATTTAATGATTGTTCCAGACCTTAATCATGATTACCAGACAAATGCACAATAGGGTAGGTACTATTACATTCATTTTTCAACAAATTCATTACTTATTGAAATATTAAATATTTTTACCATGTTACCTACCCTCTAGGAAGTCCACCTTCCGAAGCCCTTCGGTTGAGACTTAATTTATGCATCTCAGCCATTTCCCTTAGAGTCTCTGCTGAGTAAAGGCCAATAGGGTTGTTATACTGCCTTGCAGGGCTCAGCTGGTGTAAAGGACTATTGCCATCAGTCAATACAGGGCTTAGTTTTGAACCTAGATTACTCTTTGCAGGTGAAATGTCAGGAGTCACAGACTGAGAGGACATGGAAGATCTAACTGTGGTAGTCTTTAAGTAGGAAGAGCTATTTGAAAAGCTGATCTCTTGCTTGTTGAGGTAGCCTGAAAAGGTTCCATTGGTTGCTAAAATACTACCCATAGGCCCAGTCGCCGTGTTAGTTAGAGGACTGAAGGTTGTTCTGTTGCCATTGATTTCCCAAGCAGGTTCCTGTAGTAGCAAACATGCAGGCCAAGAAAAGAAAAAAAAGAAAAGAGCAATCATAGAACACATGCAAAAATAACATATCTGCAATTACTGCTTTCTAAACATATTGATAAACTTGCAATAAAATAGATTGGGGCCAAAGCACCCAACCTTTCAGGGAAGATTTTCAACAAAGAAACATGTTGTTTCAAAATAAGGGAAGCAAAACATACTCAGGCATTTTTTTACTGGGTTTTAGTTGAAATCAACAAATAAAGCTTAACATTAAAAGAGCATTTGCTACTAGTCAACCTCATAGCAATAATTTTATATAAAGACATCACTGTCTGTTAATTTCTAGGATAATTAAGAAATCTTAAAAAATGTCTTGAGGTCAGAATCATTTGAGATAATATACGAACATAAAAGTCAATGCCATTATTATAAAAACATAATGATTCTAAACCACACCATTCTATTTTCCATGAGTACACATCAAGTTATTGAAGCCCACACATTGCATTGCTTTCATAGGCTCTGGTTCATGCTAATTAGGCCATGCAGCATGGTTAGCAGATAGACCAACAGGACTCGAGAATAGCTACCGCTCAACAGACAGGATGCTTCTATTCTGATCATTTCTGCATAATTTCCACTTGAAGGAATGCATGCATGAGTATGTAGATGAGTGTATGATCCTACCATGTCCCAGATCATATTCCTAACTCGGACAGCAGGATGTATTGTCTTAGTTGAAGTCACAGGAATTTCTCCTACAATAGCTATACCCTGTGCTGGTGCTCAAATTAGAAACATTCTACCAAAACTCATCCTGGAAAAATGCAGCACTATGCTTCAGTTTCATAAATGATTTGCTATTAATGCAGCTTAGTGAAACCAAAACAAAAGGTAATATCAAAAAAGAAAAATACTGCTTTTTCAGCAATACAATGCAGGAACTAAGTTGTTCCATGAGTTCTGAGGAAGTTTCCTGTAAAACTTCTGTGCTCATGTTGCCTGAAACACCCTATCACTGCTCAAGCTCATTCTCGTGCAACACCGTCTAAATCCCTAGGACTGGAGGGTAGTCAGCACTTTGTGGGAAGCACAGAGCACCCTTAGGGTTAAATTGCCTCATTTCCTTCCAGCTACTGGCAGCGTGTAGTGACCACAGCTCTATACTTTTTGGAAGTCTGCCTACCTGCAGTATGGACGGTTTTATCATAGAGGAATACAAACTTCACTTTCAGGAGGGCACTTTATACCTTTACTCTCAGTTTTCTTATTCTTTAACTGCTAAAGGCTCAGTGACTGGAGCATGAATAGCAAGATTCTAATATTGATTATTTTTAACATCTCTTTAATGTTTGCCTTTTGAATCTAGCATCCTGAGTGCTGGAACTCATCAGCACATATTTTAAAATAATGAATTATATAGTTTCAAAAGCTGTTTTATTCTTCAGTTTTGTTTGTCTGTAAGTATGTGCTTTGGATTAAAAAAAAAAAAAAAAAATCTATAGCCGAGGTACCCAACAAATTATTTGAATGCTTGGTAATTTACAGATTTCTCTAGAGCCATAATATCAATTTGTAGTTTATCTCAGAAGCTCCTGGCTCCAGCCTAACTTGGGCTACATTGCTTTTGCTACAGGAGAAGGATCACTTCAACTTCTCCCCCTGGACCTAGATATGCTGCAGCCATAACGGGTACCCTGATGCCGTGTTGCTCAGTTTAGAGGCCCACCAGTAATGCTGGCAGCATGCTGCAGTCCAGCTCTGGAGCACAGGGACAGGCAGGGGATGTTATCCTGAAGAAGTGATGGAGCCCACAATCTGCCCTCAAGGAAAGCCAGCACAGGAGCAGGTGGTGGCTTGCAGTGACATTTTGCCTCATTTGGGCTGGCACTGCTTCAACTGCCATCTTCAACATCTTGCACGCATCTGCCCCATGGCCTCGCATGAAACACAGGCCTGAGAATAATTTGGCCTCTGATTTTCTACTTTTGCTAGTATTGGTTAGTATTAATGTCATTTACTGATTTTGATACTAAGGTTCACTAGAAAGATAAATATTTTATATTCTCCTCTTGGATATTTCTATATTGCATATTTAAGTTTATGGAGATTACATTTGAAAGATCAAGATAATATAGCCTGATTAATTAAAATTAATTGCAAAAAAACCCCTAAAGGTCTAAGGATATAATTAACCATAACATTAAATACATTTAAGACATTTTGAATCAAAAAATGTAAGGCAGATAAAACGAACCGAGAACATTTTTCTTAGTAATAAACAGGAAGAGATTTTAGCTGGCATTAATAGCTGCCTGAGGCTGTAGAAATAGATAATCCTAAAAGCGTTTTTCAGACTATGCTTTTTTAAATAAATACATTTGAATTACATACTTCAGTCATTATACCCTGTCATACAAAACAGCAAACAACCAACCTTTAAGTGGCCTACTTCAAGATTCCAAGTGTTATTAAACAAACAGAAAACAGGGATTCTCTCTAAAAATGTCTTGTACAAGACACACAAATGCACAAGGCCATGTTCATAAATTAAGTCACCACTTGCGCAAATGAGTTTCACATGCTAGCAGAGTGGGGCAAAACAAATATTTAAAAAAATATACAGAGGCAATAGAGAAGAAAAAAGATATGCCAGTTATATTTGTTTGTTACCCTGAAAAATGTGGCTTTTATCTAAGTTAACTGTGGGTTTCCTTTCTAAATCCCATAATAAAAGGACATGCAAGGAGATCTGATTATAAAGTATCAGTTTCAACTGCTAACAAGACAAATGCCAGATATTTCCTTAATCCTAGTGCATGTTCATAGTTTTGGTGTTACTGGACACTAACAGTAGGCAAAGGGAAAATTATAGGACCGCCATAAAAAATGATGGTTGATGATTTTGCTCACCTTTATGAGATGGAGTTTTGGTTTCACTCCTCAAACAATTTCTAGCCGGAATACCAGCGTGCTGGTAACTCAACATTACAATTCCTAAGAACCCAGCAGTGCCAGGTTAGCATTCTCCATTTTGAGTTAATATTCATGGTAGTTTTAAGGTAGTTGTTTTCCCTGTGTTCGGGGGCAAAGGGATGAAACAAGAAGAGTCTGAGAGAGCTGCTGTATAACTTCTAAAGAATTACTGCCCAATAATCCGCTTATTTAGCTCTTTCCTTTCGTGATTGACAAAGAATCTCTCATTCAGTTTATTCCAGGTAGGGTATTTTAGATTTCTTTTTCCCCCCAGTTCAGTGGCAAAAACGATCAATGCAGCATTTCTGATGCCATTTCTGACTGTGAAGGTCAAATTTCTAATACTGAGCAGCAGCACGGCTTTTAGCATTACCTCACATGAAATGCAGCCAACAGTAACAAACGTTCCCCTGTTTCCCATCTCTCTCATCCCGTTCTGTTCCAGTCTCTGTGGCTGGAAAAGCAAGCTAACATTTCAAACTCTGCAAGTCTGATGCTACCCTTCAGCCGACCAGAAGAGGAGGCTCTGACACTGAGCAATGGGGCTTCTTCCCTCGAGAAAGATGCTGTGATCCTGCAGCAATCCCTTACTAGGAGGAAAAAACTGCGTTTTAATTTCCCAGTGTAATGTCAGTGAATGAGCTTAAAACTGATAAAAGTAGAGGAGTGACAAACATTTGGTAATAGAAGCTATGAATCAGCTTGATTTCCACTCTGAAATATTATCATTCTTTTCTTTATAAATATTCAGTTTCTATGAAAGGCAAATGCTCCTTCTTATGTATCAGAGAAGTGAGAAATCAATTTATATTGGAAGACACAATACCAGTTTTTCAGGTCCTTTTCCTTTGACAGCCCAGGTTCTATTTATTTATTGCTATGACCGTACAGTCTTTATTCACCTTTTGCACTTCTGGGAGAACAATTTTAATGCTATGCTAATGAATTTGACCTCCCAACATGCCCAAGAAGCAGTTGTTGCTTTAAACTTTTTATAGAAAGAAGGAAATAGAGGCACCAGGGCATTAAATGACTCTGCTCAAAGACATCCAACAAATAGCTTTTGGCTCAGCCATCCTATGCCTTACTGAAAAAGTCAGTCATCTCTTCATCTACTTTCTCTTAGCCACATAGGTTCCCAAATTTGGCAGGAAACAAATCATAAGCATTACGAGATCTGAAATAAGTGTGTTCAGTACTGTTTCATAAACAGGACAACACATAGCCATATTATTAAAATTAAAGAGGCTGTCTTAACACCTTTATGCGAAGGGACAGATGTTAAATCTACACTTAGCCTTAAAGCTTCACCTTGAACATTTTGAACTGCACTGAAGCTAAATCTTCACCTGTGTTGTGGCCCCTCTGAAAAGCTGCAGGAACTCACTGACTGATGATGGCTTAGTTTCAATCCTTGGACTCATGCTTACTCTTCTTGTTATTTCAATGCTTTCAGCATTAGTTATGCCCCTTCTTCCAGCTATGCCAGGTTTGTGCAAAAGACTTGACTAAGTCTTTTGAGTAAATAAAAAAAGATTCAACTAAATTAAATGAAAATTATTTCAAGTTTGAGATTAATGTCAGATAAGGAAATAGTGAAACTGCAGATCAGTCAACCTTTTATTTCCAATAATAGCCCTACAGCTCAGTTGACACCATACTTATGGTTGCAGAACCTGTATCATCCATAACATTGATCAGCTCAAGAAAGTAAGGAGAGATTATATATTACTCGTGGAATGTAGAAAAATTTCTATCATGGTGAACAACTCTGGGATTTTTATACCTTCCTTACATCTTTGTAAAAGAATGTATGCTTATTTTTCTAAAACACAGAAAACCATGACCATAGCAGTCAAAGAAGAAATACATGCTTGAAAATTAGTGGAAGCTGCAATCAGATCAGCAATAATGTACAAGAGAATTTATGGTTTAAACTAGACACTGAACTTGCACATGCAGATTTTTAGCTAACATTGCCATGCCTTAACCTTGACTCAGAGAAATGCGAGAAAAACTCTCGATGTTTGAGGACAACACTGTCGTGACTGTCTTGTAATGTAGCTTTTTGCTGTTTTTTGAAATGAAATCAAATTCATTTCATGTGAACCATCAGAGTCTAAACACTGCCAGACAGTGATGTGGAGGTGACAGCTTCTGCCTATGTGTCACAAAATTCTTCATTTCTACAATGATACTGTTACTAGAAATAATAAAGGGACAAGCAAAGAAACCTTGACTTTTAAAATATATTTACTGTAACATACCTTATTGCAACATCCTCATAGCACTGTTCGTATCAGTAAAGACTTTTTATTCTGGATTTTGAGACTTCACCAATGGTTCAATGCCTTCATTCCCTCCCAAACCACCCTCAGAGAAGAATTTTTCTTCAGTTAAAAATTACTGTTGTCTACTAGTGTATGCTAGTGACACAAACGTCACTCCTCTTGACCTGCAAAGGGCCCCCATTCCAGCACTCTACTGCTACCTCTTCCCCCTCAGCCAAAGACCCTACACCTAAGACAACCTTTTTGAATACTGCTAGATACCCTGTTTCCCACCAAACCTTCTCCCAGATGACACCCTTTTCCTCCAGAAAGGTTCCAATAAATCTCTTTTCCAGCTGCAAGTACCACCTGTAGCTCATTCAGAATAGGCTGCCTCCAGCAGCTCCTATAAACCTTTCCCAAGCACTGATGCACAGAATGCTCAAGTGTGAGGCAACACACTCCTGAAAAAGGGTTGAGTCCTTTGATCCTCATCTCTCACTGAAGGGTTAAAAGAGGAAATGTAAAGTGACTTTATAGCTTTCATGCCAAAGGCACTTTTAGGAGCTCTAAAAAAACCTACAGTCCGCGGAGTTAACTTTTCTATAGGGTAGATAGTTAAGGGAGAAAAATGTTTTGTGTGGTAAACAGCTTTGAATACCTAAGGCAGTAATTTTAAAATTGACACTTGCCAGGGAAGAAATGCACCTAATACAGAGTCACAAAAATCTGATGTATAAAAGCTTTTATGCGCCTGTGGTGGAAGTAGGCAAATTTGTCATACCTGCACAGGTGCTACTGAGGGTCCCAAAAGATAGTTGTCAGTCTTGTGTTGGTGAATAACTCCGGAGAGACATGTCTACTTCCTGTCTTGAAAACTAACAGCATTCTGTGTAGTTCTTGAGGGAAAATAAGTACTCTCTCCCCCTTCCTGTCCCTATTACTTTGCTGGTGCAGTCGAACACAAGTCTAACTAAAAGAATGATCCGTTGTTTTTGTTCTAGGAATTTCACAGTACTGTTTGGTGACTCTTCCAATAACTTTCTCCAAGATAACTTTTATAAAATCATGATATAAACAGAAACAACTCTGAGCAAGAGAAATTCTTAATTTCATCTTCCGTTGCCAAAAGGTTTACAAGATCCAGAGCGAAATAACATTATTTCTCTCTCAACTAATAAATGGCCAGACAGGTTAATTTCAAATTTGACAAAATAAAATTGAATCAAATTATTCTCCCCAAGTGCATTCTCTTCTGTTAGTTTGAACATATTTGCAGCAGTTACAGGGATGATGTTACCTTCTGAGCTCTGAATTTGGAAAGCATGGTGTTTATAAAAATTACTTAAAATTGATCTGTGGAAGTCAGAACTGCCAAAACCAGTAGAACATCACCTAATTCCCCATGTATTTTGATCTTCAGTGTTTCTTATTTATACTACATGCTAGGGATGAAATTGGCACTCACAGAAGGGGTTAAGTTGCAAGCAATGGAGATTTTACCTTCTCTCCATTTATCTAATTAAATGCGTCAGCAATACAAATGTCCTACCCAGTGCTTGAGCATAAGGATATATGCTATCTTTCAGGTATCCTTGCTCCTCAGTGCCTCCAAAGATACAGATGATGGGTTGCCAGGTACAGTCAATGAATGCTGTTTGTTCTAATGTGAACATTTATTTTATGGAAGATGACGAGCTTTGACAACAGAAACCAAGCCATCCATTTCCTCTGCCACCTGCTATTATTCATTAAACTGACTTATCCTCTTTATTTTTTATTCTCATGTCTTTTGAATAACGCGACAAGAATGCAATATGATGCAAGCTTTCAAATGCCCTAGTGTCCTCTTTCCAAATCACTGTCTTTTCAGTGGTAGTCAGGATTTGGATACACTGAGGTACAGTCTAATGGTTTTCCCCCAAGAATCTACAAAAGCAAATGTATATTTTGAGAAGCTTTGGTAGCCTCTTGCAGCCTAGATGAAAACAAACTGCTCAGAATGGGTCAGACCAGATTACATCAGAGGATAGCTGGATGCTTTGATTCTGCTCATGAGAACTTAGCAAAATACAGATGACTAATACAGTGCATTGTGGCAGTTTTGCTGCCTGTGCATTCATTCAACATTTACTTAGTTGGGGTGGGCAAAAGCTATTTCCTGTAGTATGTATTCGCCTTCACTGTGGTAGA
>VYZW01019934.1:1643-26247 GCA_013401315.1 Balaeniceps rex
CACAGAGTTTCCCCTTTGCCCATAATGGAGAAGAATAATGAGTTTCAGTACAAATTGTAAGGGCTAAAAATATTGCTTTGTGCAGTGAAAATTGTGCTGTTATACATCACCTCCCCCTTCCTCTGACACTTTCAATCAGCTTGTCAGCTTTCACTGGTAGATAATTTGATGAAAGCTTTGCACTGAGTAAGGCTTTTTGCTCAGTTGTATACAGCAAAAATACTGCTTGTGTCAGGACCAATTAATAATGTTAAGCGTGTTTTCATACATGTGAATAGTTACTATAAATCTTTTTTCCATGAAACACCAGGATCCATAAGAATAATGTTAGCAATAGGTACTAATGGCGTACTTTGTGGCTGTTCTAAATATGTTACAGTAGCCAGCTGATAAATTTGATGACAGCTGACAAATTCCTGATACGTTAGGATGCCTGTAGACTCCTGGCAACTTATTTTAAAGCTTAATTTCTTGTGCTTACCTTTAACCGTCCTTAAAGGCTGCAAAGCTGTATATGGGTTTTAGCCCATGCTAACATTTCTCTCTCCTTCTAGCCTTCAAGAAAAAGTGGGGGGCTGGCACTTAAGACATTTGATATTTAGAAGCTTTGTCTATGTTCTCTTTTTTTTTTCCCTCTTGAGACTATAATGCCTAGGATTTTCATGACATTTAGAATCCAAAGTACATATTATTAAAAAGCATGGGAAAAATATCTGATAAGGAGAATATGAAATGCATAGCAATGTTTCCTTATAATAACAGCATCTCAATTGCAGAATAGTTGTTTATGAGGTAGTTATTATTGGACATCCACAGGATCTTCCTATCTTTTTGTTCACTGGAAATGGTATGCCAAGAGCTGGGGAATGCATATACAGCTACAAAGTCCACTGCAACTACAGGATCTGAGCAGCTAAAAATTAAATTGAAAAAGTTAATGTGTCAGGCACTTGACTATTTTGAGGAAAGTGTTTGTTGCTTTAGCTGCTTCCATTCTCTCCAACCCTCTTTCATTTTAGATACCAACATTGGTTGATAAGTTATAGAAAGCTGCTTTGTTGCTGTGTTAAAAGATTTAATACTATTAACCAACTTTTTTCCTTCAAGGATTTACAAATCTACCTTTATCCCTCAAGAGTGTAGCCTACACATTATATTTGCCAGGGAAAAATCCCTCCTGTGAGCACATTTTCTTTATTTTTAACTTTGTGCTATCAGTAATGCATCAGACCTACCTTGGGAATGGTTAATTATTTCTTGGTTGCTTTATAGTTCAGTGCTATAACTTTCATTCTCTCTTCAGCTGCAGTCTATATGGAGAACAAATTAAAAAGACAGATACAATAAAGTTCCTATGTTGGTCAATTCTGTTTTCTAGCTGTTTAGTATGGGCACAGGTTGTAAATCATTACTTATTCAGAAGATTTCTCATGATCCCTGAACTGTAATCAACAGATTCATTAATAAGACTCAGTACTTCCACTCTATTCTTAATTCTTTTCACTAACTCCTGATTAAAGTGCATTACTTTACTGCTAGGCTTGCCTTTAAGTACCATTTATGGATTAGCTGCATATTTTTCAGGTTTGCACTCATTTAATTAATTCTGGCAAAAAAACCTTCCTACTAACACATATATTTCTACTTTTACTGATTTTTCATGCATATTCAATATTTAAATTGGGAAAATGACACTCATGCTATTTTTGATTTTTTTTAAATGTACAACTATAAAAACTACAAAGTTTATAAAAACTACAAAGGAAAAAAGATTGGTGTTTGGTTTTTTGCTTGTTTTTTTAAATAAAAAAAGGATTACATGCTTCAACAATTGATAGCTTTTTTCCTAGAGATTTTAACAACCCACAGTGAAATTAGAATGTACTAAAAAAAAAAAAGTAAAACTAGAAAACACAGTCTATTCCACAAGTACTGCACAGATAAGTATAAATTCATGTTGTCTAACAGTACACTCAATTTTTTTTTATTTACTTGATTTGAAAAAATTCTGATTTGAGTCTCAAGGGTTGTATTGGTGGCTGGGGTAGGGGCGTGATTGCATTCACTCTTAGATGTATCATGTTTCTTAGGGGAAAGAGTAGATGAATGGATCCACATACAAATGATGATATCTGAGGACTGTCAAGTGAAATACTAAAATGTACAAGGCAATAATTCAGCTGCCCTACTAACGGTCTCAGAAAAGACCATATCAATCATTTTTCAGTGAAAGTATCAATTGTTTCCATCTTGTTTCTGTTTTCAGTCCCTGCTTATGATGTGCTGACTTCATAAAAGTCATTTCAGCATGTCTTCATTTCCTCATGTCTACAAAGGGTGATTAATATATTACATCTTGCCAGTGAAGAGCTTTGAGATCCGGTAGTAGAAACATATAATACAAGAACTTATTATTGCATATCCCTTTATCAAAGGAAAGTGGCTTGGAAGGAAAGCACTATCTATAAGAATCCTTTTTGATTTTTTTCACTGTAGTTGATTAGTCCGTGACTCTTCTTGTAAGTACAATTACAAAGGAAATATATAGGAAGACAGTATTTCTTGTACAGGTGGCTGTGGTTCATAGCTGGTTCCATTATTGAAGTCACAGTGCTGAGTTCAGAACAGAATAGAATCATAGAATAGTTTGGGTTGGAATGGGCCTTTAATGGTTGTCTAGTCCAATCCCCCTGCAATGAGCAGGGATGTCTTCAACTAGATCAGGTTGCCCAGAGCCCCGTCCAACCTGACCTTGAATGTTTCCAGGGATGGGGCATCTACCACCTCTCTGGGCAACCTGTTCCAGTGTTTCACCACCCTCATTGTAAAAAATTTCTTCCTTATATCTAGCCTAAATCTACCCTCCTTTAGTTTAAAACCATTACCCCTTGTCCTATTGCAACAGGCCCTGCTAAAAACTTTGTCCCCATCTTTCTTATAAGCCCCTTTTAAGTATTGAAAGACTGCAATAAGGTCTCCCTAGAGCCTTCTCCAGGCTGAGAACAGAGACATTTTCTGTCTCCAACTTGCAGGATGTCTGGAAGTCCTCAGAACATTATATTCTTAATGGTCCTTGCTCTGTGGGATACAGCAAAAGAGGGCTGGAGTAAATCAGCTTGTGTGCTTAATTCCTTTAGATTTTTCATATATAAATATTTTCTCCCACCTTTGAAAAAAATAAATAAATTGCAAGATAGAAAACGTGGAACCCCTTTGTCACAGGAGAGGAGAAAGAAACACCATGCAGAGTGCCACTGATACGTTTGATTTAGTAAGGGGGCCAAAGAAGGGATATGTTGTGCACATGCACGCATAGTATTAACTGAGACCCATCCCTGCTGCTGTGATGAGCAGCCACCACCGAGTTCAGGAGAAGGCAACTCTGACCAGTGTCAGCATCAGGCTCTGGCCAGCAGCACGGCACAAACACAAAACTGTTGCACCTCAGGTCCTCTGCATCCAGGTAAAAATGTTTCCCTGACATCTCTACCATTTTTTATACCTTTGTCATCACTGAGGTGAAGTGATGAAGGGGGTGTGTGCAGGGTGTTCATAGCCAGATTTCTGCACAGGCTGCCAATCAAATCACTTTGTGATGCTGTCATGATGCATCTTTCCAGCAGTTTCAGTTACTATTTTCCTGTCAGTTGTCAACCCATGGCACATGCTGAGGCTCATTGTACTCAGGTCCTCTTCCTAGTGTCCTTCTGAACAGGGTCCCAAAATTGGCCCCTTTTTGCATTGTCTTAGTCAATTGCTCTTAGTCAAAGCAAGGCCATGATAATGCTTTGTCACCTTTTAAACATCTGTGAGGAGATTTAATGTAAATATTTCATAAAAAGTATATTTGAGACAAGTTTGAGACAAAGGAAAAAGCATGAAGAGGAGGAGGATACTCCCCGCCAGCTTGTCTTTGTGAACAGTATGTTAACTGCATGTTAATCCCAGATCATTCAAAGCTGCACTGCTGTAAAGAAAGCCTTTATTAGGTATCCAATATGTTTTGTAATACCAAAATTAGAAATCATGCCTTAGTATTCAAAATGACCAATACCACATATTTCAAAATTCTGACTTTTTAGGTAAAATCAGCTGCTTGTTATACTAGATGCACTGTGCATGTGTCAGCTCTGGATAAACCCTGTGATCTGATGCAGTGGGTCATGTAATATAGTCTGTATAAAGGATTAGTATGGACAGAATTAGAAAACATGGCACTGCTTCAAAGACAATTTGTTTACAAATTAATGTAGAATTAATAAATGTATGTATTTTCAGACTAGCAAAATTTAATGTGTATTGTTTCAGCAATCTGTATGTATAGCATGTTTTGCATTCACAATATGTTTCTTATACCAGAAGGATTATTTTATACTAGTCTAAATATAATAGCTTAGATTTAATTTAAAGATAAATTATATTAAATTGTCAATTTAATATAATTTTTAATTCTTAATATCTTTTGGGTTAGATACCTACAAATATCTTAAAGAGTACATTTTCTTTACATGTAATTTTACAAGTGCATTTACGTCCATGCCCTCTGCAGGTGACCTGTTATTGAGAGAAATATTGATTTTAGAATAGCGATGTTTTGCCTGTAGTCTGAAATGGTATAATATCTTTACAATATTGTGTTGCGTTTTTATGACCTGTTTTCCTTCATTCTAAACCATGTTTACCCTCTGTTCTTCAGTCTTTATTTGTGTCTATTTATTACATTTAATTACATCAGTTCTCTTTCATAATCTGATTATTATATTAATTTTCAACCATTATGCAAAGATTTTAGTTGCTTGCTGATACTTTTTTAATCTCCAGATTAAGTTAGCTGTAAAAAGCTCATTTTACATTACAAAGCATTTGACCGTATTTATTTATTCACATAAACCCAACCTTTTAAAATGTAAATAGATTTCTGTAGTGTCAGTGCCCTTAAGTAATTTTAGGTTGTAAGATGCACTTGGCTATGCCTTATCTTACCCAGAGAGAATTGTTTCCCATAAGATCTTCTTTTTAAAACTAGAGACTCTAAGAAAAAAAAAAATCTAGAACTTTTCCCAAGAACTCTTAAAAACAATCTGTGTGTTTGCCTTGACAAAAGCATGTAATATATATCCGTGGTGATTTGTTAAGTTTTCTGACTATAGTTAAAAAGGAAATTGTGTCTGTACTGCAGACTTTTCATATCCTTAACATAAATCATACTCTGATTTCTCTGATATTTGTTTGGTTTTTTTCCTGTGCTTTCTTTAAACCCTTAGTGAGTTACAATGATTGGTTATCGATCAGGCAGAATAGATTCTCCCAGTAGTCAGTCTTTGTCACATTACAAAAGCAGGGGCAATAAGTGATCTAACCCTGTGCCATGAAAAAGATGTAAAACATGGAATGCTGAGGTGGACATCAGTTCACTTCATCTGGATTGTCATGAATGGCCTGAGCCTTTCAAGATATTGGCATGCCTAACTCCTTGTGTGTGTGTGTAAAAGGTACGGTTTTGGGGATACAAAGCTTTTTTGATGTTACAGTGATCACGGGACTTCTATAACCATACAGCATTCCCTCTGAATGACACACTACTCTTTTCAGAGTTATTTCAGTTGAAAGTTAGATCAAGAATATAGACTGGAACTATGTTTAACTCCTCCTCAGGGTTTGCTGAATTTAAGATGTAAAATGTCGTGCCTCTCATGTGATTGCTGCCATTGTTTCTTCACTCAAGGGTACAATCATGGGATTCATGGGTGTCTGGAATGTCTTCTGCCTCATTATCTCTTGTAACCACAAAATTCAGCTACATTCATACAAAAATATTGCTGAACCAATAGGGAAAAATAAGAATACAGGTTTCTATGGGAAAATTTTGCAAATTCAAACTCGGAAGAAACAGAGTCATTTTGCAAGACTTGATGACTTGTAGGGCCCTGAACTTGTAGAGCATCTCACCAGAGAAATGGTGAGAAGTCCAGGGGCTGGATAAAAGACTTGCTGTGGATCCCCAGGCTGGTCTTTGGGATTTTTACAGTATGTTGTGATAGTGGCACAGTTGCATAGGGAGTGGGGCTAGACTGAACAGAGCTGTGATTTACAAGTTTCTGTAAACCATGGAAAGATGGGGATGCAAGAATTCCAACATGTAGCTGGAGTTTATATTGGTATAAAAATGCATTTATATAGGTAGAGATGGTGAATGTTTAAGTGTAAGACAAATATTACTAAGAAAAAAGAGTCAGACTAGAAGTAGAGATATCATAATGAAGTGACTAATACAAGACAAATTATAACCCTGGTCTCTGCAGAAACTTGTTCTGTTGCTGTTTAGGTGTTTGGGTTTTTGTTTGCTTCGTTGTGTTCTTTATTCTTTAAAAAAAACCAACTTTGAAACAGGATACACTGTAGGAGAGGTCACATTTCTCCTTTTCCAAATCCCTTTCCCATATATTTTGGCTTGTACTGGGTTTGCGCGGCAAGGCTTTGTGAGCGGCGACGGGTACAGGGGTGGCTTCTGTGAGAAGCTGCTAGAAGCTTCCCCTGTGTCCAATAGAGCCCATGCCAGCCAGCTCCAAGACAGACCCACCGCTGGCCAAGGCCGAGCCCATCAGCAATGGTGGTAGTGCCTCTGTGATAGCATATTTAAGAAGGGGAAAAAACCCCCTGCACAGCAGCAGCTGGAGAGAGGAGTGAGAATATGTGAGAGAAACAACTCTGCAGACACCAAGGTCAGTGAAGAAGGAGGNCGCAGACACCAACATCAGTGAAGAAGTAGGGGGAGGAGGTGCTCCAGGTGCCAGAGGAGAGATTTCCCTGCAGCCTGTGGGGAAGACCATGGTGAGGCGGGCTGTCCCCCTGCAGCCCATGAAGGTTAGTGGTGGAGCAGATATCCACCTGCAGCCCGTGGAGGACCCCACACCAGAGCAGATGGATGTGCCCAAAGGAGGCTGTGACCCCGTGGGATGCCCACGCTGGAGCAGGTTTGCTGGCAGGACTTGTGACCCCACGGGGGACCCACGCTGGAGCAGTCTGTTCCTGAAGGACTGCACCTCGTGGAAGGGACCCACGCTGGAGCAGTTTGTGAAGAACTGTAGCCCGTGGGAAGGACCCACGTTGGAGAAGTTTGTGGAGGACTGTCTCCCATGGGAGGGACCCCACGCTGGAGCAGGGGAAGAGTGTGAGGAGTCCTCCCCTTGAGGAGGAAGGAGCGGCAGAGACAACGTGTGATGAACAGACCACAACCCCCATTCCCTGTCCCCCTGCACCGCTCAGGGGTAGGAGGGAGAGAAAATCAGGAGTGAAGTTGAGCCTGGGAAGGAGGGATGGGTGGGGGAAGGTGTTTTAGGATTTAGTTTTTATTTCTCATTATACTACTCTAATTTGACTGGTAATAAATTAAACTAATTTCCCCAAGTTGAGTCTGTTTTGCCCGTGATGGTAATTGCTGAGTGATCTCTCCCTGTCCTTATCTTGACCCACAAGCCTTTCATTATATTTTCTCTCCCCCTGTCCAGCTGAGGAGGGGGAGTGGTAGAGCAACATTGGTGGGCACCTGGTGTCCTGCCAGGGTCAACCCACCACAGATTCTTTAGCACGGTCTATAAAAACGTAAGGCTGATGGAGGGCAAGCAGGAACATGGAGAGAGATACCCACTGTTCTGGTGCTTGCTTTAGGTTTCAGCTGCAGCTGTCTAAAGTGTGAAACTTCAAAGATACAACTCAATTAACTGAAATGACACAGTGACCTTTTTTTTTCTTTTTTCTGTTACCTGTGCAGTTTCTTAAGTGAGTTTGACATTTTACAGACACGTGGAAACATGGTCCCTTTCCCCATAGACCTGGCAGTAAGTGTGTCAGAACATAAAAGAGAACAGCAAAATCAGGACAGGAAAAGGAAAGTGAGAATTCCAGGAAGGATGGGTAAGGTTTTGTTGGTTCCTCATTCTGTATCCTAGTCATGACAATAACCTGACACTTGTCGATACAGCTTTAAAGCATGCTGTTATCAGGAAAAAGGTACTACTCAGCTGGACCATCACTCTAAAATAAAGTAGCATTTTTTTTTCCCTCTTGCGGATGTGGGCATAATTCTGCACAGAAACCCTTTGTGTTCAACAAAAGATGATGTTCATATCAATGGTAGAATTGGATTTCATGCTCTTCCTTCATTCCAGAAACTACCCTTTTCCTCACAACTCATGGTGATGATAATGACCATGTTTAAAGCATTATTTATCTTCCGTAGGAAAATCATCTTTGTCTAATAAAAATCGGGTTTGTGTATATGAGAGGGTCCTTTTGCAATATATTCTCTTTTCAGGACATTAATATTGTGGGAGATAACTCAGCTGGTATTTTATACCTTTGCTCAACTGCAAATTGTGTCTCATTTTTCTAGTTCTTCTGATACATGTAGATGAGTGAGTATGAAAAGACTGGCATTCGACATGCGAACTGTGATGGGTAAAGGAAAGCTGCTCCTATTACAGCTATAAACAACTCAACCTATGTTGCTTCTAAGCATTTCAATTTACTGACAAATATTATTATTGAAACAAATCATGGTTTAAGCAATGGAAGAGAATTTAGATTTAGTTTTATCCCCAGAAGTAATGCTTAGATAGGGAAATATTAGACACTTTCACAACTATGACCTCTACACCTACATGTTCCTCATGGCACCTGAAAGATGTGTGGACTACTTTATGCTGGCAGCAGTGCTTTGTTGTTTTCAACACTATATCCTGATGCAGTTCTGAGTGCTTGCTGTTACACCCTATTTCAGTCAACGTTCCAGTCCACCTCCTGAAGCAATACATTCTATAACACTAATATTAATTAATTATCTCAGAGGCCTTGTCCCTGCATGCTTTCCACAAGCTCAGTCAATGTAGTGAAGGAAGATTTGCCTTCTAAAACAGAAAAAAAGAGTCCAGGAATCAATGATGGCAAAAGTGAGAGAAACAGCGCAAGCCTATGGGATGTGGACTGCCTTGTAGTTATCAGTTGGTTTTTTTCCTGCCATGCATTCTTTGAGTATCCCTTTTACAGATAGACAAATAGTGGTGTCTCTGTCTAAGGGAGTCCTGTTTGAGCTTACTTAATGTTGAGAACTGAATGCAGAATTCCTCAGCTATGGTCAGCTTTAGGAGATTGATTTTTCTTCTGTGTCTACATTCAGCTTGGGTTGTAGTTTCATCTCTCTGATGTTGTTTTGCACACAGTCTTCCATGAAATTGCATTTATTTACCCCAGAGTATTGAGCACATAATTACTGAGGCTGACAGTTGTTCACCAAGACAGAACAGGTTTGTGCCATCAAATGATAGGAGAAAATTCTGTGAACTCTTACTGTTCCACATGATCCAGGCAGAAATTGGGAGAGTTGGCTAAATGTTATTTTTGCATACCATTCTTGTCTAGTTGTGAGTAGTTCAGTTAGGTTCACAAAGCTCCATATTCTTTTACCTGAAAAGGCAAGAGTTTCTCTTAAACTTAACAGAGCTTTGTTTTTTTAGGTCTATATAAGTTCTATTTAGTTCTATATTTTTATGCAAATGGTAGTCATCTAATGCTTAACTACTATCGTAGCCTAACAACTCAAGTAGATGGATTGGATAGATTTATTACTGAATGTTATCAGAGATCTAGTAAGACCAGATATTGAGACTATGACATCTTAGGACACTGCTGAGGTTCTTTGATGTAGATGGAAAATTCTGAACATGTTCTGGGTTAAACTGTATGGAAATATGATGAACCTGGAAGTGAATGCCATCACTGACAAGCACTGAGGGGAGAACATTGACAGCCTTAGATGTCAATTATTACAAATGATGAATATTAATGTTACATCATCTCTGAGATGAGCTAAGTACATAGACTAAATAAAGACTTCAAAATAAAATTCAGCTTTGCTGAATTATATCTGTATCTCAAGAACCTTTCTGATTAGAAAGGTTCAGAAATGGGGGGTCAGAAATGGAAACTTTGGAAACTGCTACCATGAATGTCAGGTTGAATTTGAATGTCCCAGAAATTAAATATCTTCCTTTATTTTCTGTTACCCAGACCTGAGTGTTCTTACAAGACTCCTGCAAGATTTACAATTTTAGCTGACAAGTCATAAGCAGAGACGATGATTCGGTACTCTGTGTAGCTGCAAAGCATCATTGACATTCTTCAGAATGAGCATGAACTTGCTGCTACAGTCATCATCATGCATTGTGCAGAGCTAATCATTTGCATGAGCATTGTAGAGCTCCTATATTGAGATTTAGTCTGTTTTCCATTTCAGTATGAAAAGATATTTTAATTCTGATTTAGTCAGAAAATACCTAGGAAAGGTGACAGCTCTTGAATGTAATTTTCATAGATCCCTCTCCACTGAGATGCTTGTGATTTTCATTTCTCTATTCTAAAGTATCCGTTTATGAGGTAGCTTTATGTATATCATCAGAGATCACATTTTGCACTGTCAACATTTAATTAAGAGTCATTCTAAATAGAAAACAGGCTTCTGTCTAAAGGATTTTCGAGTTTGTATGTAATTATATTTAAGATCTAAACTAAGTGAACTCTGCAATTTTTCTTAGGGTGTCTAGGAATAAAAGGATAGAATCTCATAGACTGAGATTCATAGACTGAATTTCGGTTCAATTTTGAAAAGTAAATCTAGGTGTTGCCAACTGCTTCAGGTGACTGAGATGTGGTTAGTACTGTCAGCAAATCTTAGAGAGCTATTCATCTGACCAAGAGTTCAATTCAGTTGACTAAACAGATGTCAATCTGTCTACACGTACTAGAAACCCTAGATTATCCTATGGATACTGAAGGGCTAGAAGATACGATTCAAGTATCCTCACCAAGCAGGGTATCCTATGGAATCTAAAATGGTACCAAATATCTGTGTTCAGGTGGCTAAGTGTCTGTACTACAAAGCTCCACTGATCATAGTGGAAATTTAGTATATCTTTATATATTTATGAAAACACTTCCATTTAGGCATTTACATCTTGAGCTGAATCCCATCCCTAATACATTTTTTGTCCCTTGTGAAAAAGCTCTTTGAGTCTGTGAAATCTCTGTCAACAGAAATTTTTTTGTAGGGAAGTCAAAGGTGTGACTGCAGCTTGTGTAGATACAGAGGACCAAGCTTTAAAATAGCTTGCTGTGGTGCAGATATCAGAATAGCTTTACCAGCACAGAGTTCAGCACTACGAAACCTGCTGAGGAACCTGAGCAATTAGCCCATACTGGCCACTGCTCTTCTGACATTTATACAGCTAACATAACTCTTTTGGTAACCATGGAGGTCCACTGCACTAGGTGCAAGCAACAACTTCTGCATGTTGCAGTTGTCATAGTTCTGAAATCTGTGTTAAGAATCCATTGATGGACCATTTCAAGCACCACACATTGAATGTAGTTGGATGAACAGTTGAGTAGCTTGAGAAATGTGAAGTTGTCTCACTCTTGATTTTCATAAAAAACACATTAATTGCACAGTGTGGGAGGGGTATGACTAGTCAAATAGAGTGAAAACTAGGCCAACAGTTACTCAGTGAAGACAGGTAGCTCACTCACTTATGACTGCAATTTCTTTTAAGATGTTATAGTTAGAATGGATCCCAAGCATGCCCTCCTCATGTCAGCTGATGACTGTAAATCACAACTGTGTGGAGAGGATTCTAAGCTCTTTTTTCTGTTGTATCTTCTCATGAGAAAGTATAAAGAGACAGAAGTCACCTCAAGGCCTCAATAGACGCTGCCATTTTAAAGAATATTTCACCTTATTCCTAACGAGTGTAAGAGCCAAAAGTGGGACTTCCACCAACAGCAGTGCCTTGAAGAACCATGGCAGCTATAAGACAAGCAGCAGCTCTTTCAGAACTATGAATAAATATCTGATACTCTCATCTGCTAAGTTAACAAAGAATTATTAGTTTTACGCTATCTACATATTTAAAAATTGTGTGCAGGTAACTATCACCTTTTAAAAATACATATATATTTGGTGAACTTTAGTGTGAATTTTGGAGGCAGTGGGTTGAAATAAACTGACAAATGTGCTTTTAGTTACTAAGTTATGTAATTTACTTCTATAGTTGTATTAAAACTTGCTGTGGATGTGGAAGAAGACTTTTCAGACTACTGGCAGTGAGTAAAAACGGGTCACAGCCTTGTAAGCCTCTCCTCATCCAGTCGATCTGCTCTTGCTGTTTTGGCCAGATGCAGCCGCCTTGAATCCAAAGTTAGCCAGTGTCCTTTGGAACAGATCCTCACCTTTTTGTGTACATGTCTACTTTGCTTGGATATTTCCTGAGCATTTAATTTTGGTTATTTCCATTTGTTTACATGTGCTTTATTCAGTTTTTTTTCCTGCATCTCTCAGCTCACCTAAAGAGAATACGAGTACTTAGTTTACAAAAAATTGAACACCAAAAGTTTATCTCTGTGTTTGCATGTTAGAAAACTAGAGAGTAACTGTTGTAAAATCTAAGCTAGAGTAGTCTAGCCTTGCTGATAGTTCTGTGCCTTTTTGGTGCTTTAACTCAAAAAACCAAAAAAAGGTTTTGTGAAAACCTTTATAGCTGTAAAGAGGTGGAGCACTACCTGATTAGGGACATCTTTATTAAATCTATTAGCAACTTTATAAGGTTTATCAAAGGCTCTAGATGGAAAACTCTTCCGTGGTAATGGGACAGGTGTTGACTGAATTAACAAATTGATTATGTAATTAGTGGGCAATACTTTAGCTGAGCTTGTTTTGAGGAAGTATGAGGTACATTGATTGATGGAAGGCTTACTGCCATTAACAAATAATAAATAAGGTTCACATCCAGATTTTTCTTTCCTTGTTTTTTTCTTTGTCTTTTTTTTTCCTTTTTTTTCCAAGCACTGTAATGTTTTAACTAATGCATCATTTAAATGTGATGTTTTCAAATGACAGCATGCTGTAGCTGTTCTATATTTTGTTTTGTTTCCTGCCAAGTACTCCAATGTCATTTTCATTAACACTTGATGCAACCTATGAAGTGACAGAATTATTAGCTAATGCTTGTCACCTTCTTAAGCTCAAGTATTATATTGGACTTAATACATGTATAAAAAACCTCTGAATAGTGATTCACACCATTAAGTGACTCTCAAATTGCCATAAAAGGTTTGTCTTCTCATCTCCTTTTGAAGCAGAAAGTGTTCACTGGTATAATAGATTTTCTGTGATCTACAATGACAGGTTTATAGGTGTTAAGCATCAAAAGGCTTTTTCTAGTTCTGCATTACAGGTACGATCACCTTAAGACCACTAAAAACAGTTAAATTGCTGAAGCTCTCATATGTGAAGCAGTATTACAGCTCAGTGATATTATGTTAAATGAGGAACCAAAGGTAGAGTGAACTCCAGGGAGATAATAAAAACTAAGTGTATTATTTGGAATTAGTACATACAAACTAATTCTGAACCTCCCTTTGCAGTCCCATCGATAGTTGTGTTCTTGTAAACAGCCATAAGGAATTTCTATGCAATCACAATCTATATGGGCCCATTAACAGAAAACACTTTATCCTCATTCTTTGAGGTAAGAGTATTAAATAGAAAAGAAAGGTCTTAGTTGCAGCATATCCTCCAGTATCCTATTCATGCACTAATGAAATGTGAGGCATCCAGGTATGTGTCAGAATAACTAGAAACACTTAGAACCTTTGCTTACTTTTTTATGGCTTGCTTTAGTTTCATACTATTCTCCACAGACAAATCAAATGGAGTTACCTTAGATTTACTCATCCACTGTAGTCAGATGGAAGAAAAAGGTAATAAAACACTTTCTTGTTTATTCTGTAGTATTTTGCACTTTTGTGTCTGGTTTTAATCCCTTTGAAGCATACTTAGTCTTGTAAGTTATTTAGTTTTCTCTTAGTGCCTAAGAGAAAAAAACGTGTTATTTAAACTCTTGTCCTTTATCATTAGATAGCCTGTCCACAGGATGGGAACATTAACCTGCTGAGGAAATTCTTTTAAAGAAAGTCTGTATAGCTGTAGGTTGTAAATTAATTCTTCTCTTTTCATGATTGTGGTGCCATATTCTCACTCCTTTTTAAAGACCTTTCTTGACATCAGCAGTAATCCTAAACCTTAGACAGTAGCTTAAAGGTGAAAATTGAAAGGGAAGGCTGTGAAAGGACAGATGCATTTATATAAACAAAAGTCTTCTATAACCAAATTAAAAATAAAGTTAGGCTTTACCTAGAGGTACCAGAGTGCCATGGTACCTTTATCATTCTTATTGGCTTTGAATAATTAACTCTTTTCTGTGATAAAACAGGGGAAAATCTTTATGATAGACACTGGCTCTGAGTAGGCTACACTTGACTACAGAAATGAACCTCAACCAGAAAAAAGTTTGCACCACAATTCCTTTTCTTTTCTCTTTGTATGTTGAGCTTCCATTGCACTGATGATGAGAACTCAGTCCAGAGGGAGTGAAGTTCTCTTTAAAGGGAATACCTCCATGTGTTCAGTGAAGTTCCTACCTCTAATGTAAGCACTGTTACATCATATGCAATGAAGCAGATAACAGAGACAAGGTTAATCTATAACGAAATGAGCTGCTGCTACTTCAGGGCAGAGGATATTTTACCAGCACATTAAGATTAACTGTTTCATCTGGAACATAGGAGGCAATGGAGCATCTGCGTAGAAAGCAGTTATTCCAGGTTAATATATTATATTTTTTGCTGAGAGCAAATTTTTTCTTTCTCCAAAACTCTGAAATAGTTCACCTTACAGGAAAAGCTGTATCTATGCTGATGGTAGCGCGCCAGGTCAGGAAAAAGGCTCAGGTCACAGTCTCCTTGACTCAGCTGTTTAAGGGCATGCTGCTGTTCTTGAAGAACAAATATAGATGTTGCCTAAGCAGCCTAGGTTTACATTGTCTACAAATCCAATTAACTTTTCCAGCAGGCAGCCTCGGGGCTTTTTCATACTGGGGAGGTCAGGAGCTACAAAAATATGTGCTACATAGGCCAGGCACAAAGTACTCCAACCATTCACATTGCAGGTGGTTTCATGTCTTGGTTTTAGCTTAATAGTGATGCAGGTCTTCTTGTTTATAGTTCCCTGCAGATCTCCAAGTTTGGACCTAGTCATGGCCTTTGTTCCTCACAGCACAGAAATCAGAGAGGTTTGGACTTGGGTATATTCTACATACGGATGGCTGAAATGTGCTGTGAAAGCAAACACAGCCCTTTACGTTGCTGTTAAGAGATACTGTTCTGAAAAAGTCTCCCCAGCATCAGTGGTTCAAAGTTAGTCACTTCTTAAATGAGCAAATATAGGTGCTCCAAGAAACCTTCAAAGTCATATTGGAACCTGGACAGAAGATCTGCTTAGCAGATTCACCTGATGGCTGCTAGTTTGCCAATATAGGTTGAGACGAAGAAATAAAGTGAATATAATACCATCTGCAATCTACACAGAGAAATTCAAACTCTTAATCACAAAAAGACACACAGACGGAACCTGCATAGTGGGCAAACCAACCTGCCAATGAGTATCAGCTCCCTTTTTGTGCTATAGTCAAATCTCTATAGATCGCTGTAGGTATTTATTGTTCTCCAAAAAGTCTGATCCTGGTTGCCAAGCAACTACAGCAGTTTTGTTACATGTGTTTGATATGAACTACTACTGCATTTTCTTGCCTTAAAATTAATTGTGAGAAAATTCATCATCTTAAATTTAGTTGTTCTTTATTATGGTTCTTCTCAGCAGTACAGATTATCTGTACTGAACAAGCTGTGTGAATTGTTACCAAAACATTCCAGAGCCAACCTTTGCCAAAAAAAAGTCCTAAGAGCAGTAGAAGACATAAATGACAACAGGCTTGTATGACAAAGTTTAATTTTGTAAAAGTATTATATATATGAAATTTTTAAGACACTGTCTTTCTGTCAGGAACTAAGCAATAGGTGACCATAGAGAAAAATTCTATAAAATTAGTTTGATATGTACCTTTCCCCTTTATAGGATGTAAAATATGTAGAGTCAACAGTAAACTGTTATAGAAGGTTGCTACTTTTTATAGTATAAGAGTAGATCTGTTAACTTACACAAACTAACAAGAGACTGATTAATCAGACTGTGTTTTGATTTAGATTAAAATCAAAACACAGCTAGAGTTTGGGACTCACCATGCTGAAATCTCTGAGCTGTTCTTGCGAGAGATCTGGCCCAGCTGAAAGACATTTTGCAACACTAAACCCAGTGCAGTCAAAATACATAATAGGTGGTTTCTAGAGTTTTCTGCTAGCTTGGAATTAACCTTAAAATAGCCTATTTTCTTTACTAACCTATAGATGAATCTGAACATGTACTGGAACGGATTCCAGTAGAGACTGGAATATTTAAAAAACTAGGTATGGATTTTGATTTACTTTGAATTCAAGTTGCTATATAGTAGAAATCCTAAGAAACCTGGCTTCAGAATAAGAACTGAGACCAGTTCTTGCTATAGCATTTCTAGTAGCTAAAAATAGAAATTTATCTTCTTTTTTGACATGAATGTGTCTTAAAACTTCATGATTAATCAGCACATGTGGAAACAGAAGACTTAAAAATGCACCAAACATCATAGTAACCAAATACAATGGTAACTAAAGATACATCTGCTACTGTGTTTGTGACCTCTTTTGTTGCCTTGGCTTTACTAGCAGTTAAAAATGTATGTATTTAATACAGTACAGGTTCTAGACACACTCCATTCGGTTCTGGTGACTGGAAAGTAAACACTTAGTCTCTCAAGGCTTTGAAAAAATGGTTGTGTTCATTTCCTAAAATTTTAAGGACTTATTCAACAAAGGAGAGGGTGCAAGGAACTTTCCTGTAATAGATTATTTTTCATAGAATATGAGATGTCTTCCCTTTTATTCTGGTTCAGTAATGTCAGAGGCTTCTGTTTGGAATCACATATGGATAAAGTTTTACCAGATATGGTTACTTTCTAGGTTAACATAGAAATTAGGACCAGAAGCAACTCAGTGATCAGTAAAATCCTGATGTGATATCCCTTTCTCTATCCTTTCAGTTGAGCAGAAAAAACAGGACTTTTCCAAACCAAAATGCAAGTACTCAGTTTAGTGCTTCAGATGACTTTTAAATAAACAACAGAAAAGAAGGGGGTGGGGGATCAGTGCAATAACATCAGTAGGAATGTTTTGAGTGACTATATGAGACAAATTGGGTATTACATTCTTTAATTCAGTCCACAAAAGCAGTAGCACAAGTTACTTCTTTGTTTTACCTGGAAAACCATAGTGTTTAATTTTTAAGTTCATTGAATTTGGAGTCATCTCACATTACTTGAATTTGAAGCTTCCTTCTCTGAGAGAATAGGGGATTTGGGGGAACTGTGAGGGAAGATGAAGGTAAAATTCCTTCAAATTCATTCAATTTCTTTCAATGAACTTCTCTTACTTCTGCACACGAGTGAATAGATACTTCTCAGAACCTTGCAGGTGTATGGTTGTTTTTTGCCAACTAGCAATTTTAGTGCCAACATTGCCCCATCCTGCTCCTTTTCTTTTTCTCCCTTGCTTTCAAAGACATATAAAGTAACTTTTAATCACGTCAGAAAAGTCAGTTTGGCTGACTAATTTGCAATAGATACTGTTTGTCTTACACTTGGTCACTAATAGTTTGTCCTTAGCAAGACTTCAGACACTAAATATAGACTTCATCATGCCTAACCTGGGGGATTTATGATGATATCCGTATGGGAGCTAGGTAACTAGTGCAGCCCAGTAAATATGATGTCTGCCCTTAGCAGGGAGAGGGCTGGCTGTGCACAGACCTGCCTTGGCCTGAGCTGGGTGTCACTGGTTTAACCCCTGCACCAGGGCCAGTGGCTGCTGCCTACCCTGCTCCAGCTTCAGCTCTGGGGGTGGCTCCCTTGGGGAGGGGTGACACACACACCCCTGACAGTGACTGCCCGGGGGCCGGGGGCCACTGCCAGGCTGCAGCTGGCAGCCCAGGAGAAGGAAACGGGCTGTGACAGGGAAACATATAAAAAGAACCCAAAGCAGAGCCCAAGCCCGAGGAGAAAGAAATGTGACACTTCTGGTGAAGACCTGAGGATGCTGACAGCTCACTGTGACCCCCCTACAACCTTCCACCCCCGTCACTCTTGAGGAGGACCAAAGAGTCAATGTTAGGACCCAGCAGGACACAGGAGGGATGAACTTAACAGCTAAGAAAAGGGATAGATACTAGGAAGACTTTGTTGTATAACAGGTTTAACTATATTAATTAATGAGGCATTTCTGTGTTAATTAGATAGTATGTGCTATGAGACCTTTAAGACACTGATTTCTTGGTGCCATATAAATGGTGTTTTGTCTTTTGCCTATGGCAGGATTTGGAGTCTGACACTAGACTGCCTTTATGCAGAGAAATAGATGTTTTTAGGGTGTGATTCATCTCAAGGAATGCATCTAAAATTATTCAGATAAATCATGTTATAGAAGTCCCTCTCTCTCCATCCACCATAAAGCAAATCCAAATCATCTTGTGTCTCCCTGCTCTCAGATAAGTGCCCTCATCTAAGGCTACAAAATCTATACTCTCCTCCTCACTTAAGTTTTTCATGAATTTTGCCACGCTGAGGGACAAAAAGCCTCTGGGCTAGCTTTCTATCTAGTAGTTAGGACATTTGCTAATACATAGAAGATACAGATATTGAGTCCTAGACAGAGAAAAAAATGAACCTGCATCTCCCACTGACTGGACAGTATAATAATTTCTTTGTAGCATAAAAGATGAACAGTGGCACTACCATCACCTCTGTGGCAGTGCTGTAAAGGAAAATAATGATCCCTGTTTAGTTCTTTGAAAGTGCAATTGTACATGTCAACGCACAGCAGAAAATTCTGGCCTTCAGCTTCCAGGTGGATGGATCTGCATGTGATCCTTAAACAGACACTTGGCAGCTGAGGAGGGGTCAGAGTCCCATCCACTGCCTTCCCTGCTTTCTATTATCTAGCATTAGATAGGTTCCTGCTTCATATACAGGTTTTGGATTATTGTTCAAAAATGCTTAATTTCCCAAGTAGTGCATAGTTCTTGACCCCATTTTAGGGGAGCAGAAAGCCACAGTATAGGGATTTGGTCATGATCACTCTAGTGGAGATGGTGCTCAATCAGTAATTCCCTGAATTATGTAAAAAACCGAAAGCAGAATATCCATTATTTAGCAAACTGAATTTTTAGATAGCTGTTTTTGCATCAGTTTTGATTATTTCAAGCCCAGTATATCTGATTATACATTTTTCAGACTAAATAAGAGGTTTAACACATTAAAGCTGTGTTATCTTTTTTTCTTCTTGCTTTTCTAGGCATAATGCAACTGATATAAAACACCAGACTTCATTTGCAAATAAATCTCCTCTTCTTTATTCTTACAAATGTTTTCTCAGCCTCCATCCAAAAATGCTGCATTCTTTTAACAACATAGAATTTCTTAGTGTTAAAAGATGACCTAAATTCTCTGTATCTGTGGTACAGTTGAAGTCATACAGTCAAAATACTGTTACAATGCAAAAGTCCTCTGAGGTTTCTAACCAGGTGACAGCCTTGTTCACTAGGCTACAGCTAGAAGTCTTGAACATCTCCCTCCTTTCTTCTGTCCCAGCAGATTTTGCATTCACTTCTGCAGAATAGCATTATTAAGACATGCATATGATCCATAACACTCCTAAGGAAGATGAGAGCTGTAGGTTAAACCTCTTCAGGCAGAGGGGTTTTGTAATATATATCTCTTCCTTTGTTGTAAAGTGTGTGTGTGTGTGAATTGTTGTCGTGTATTAAATATGCCTACTGTCCATGTAAGAGAAGAAAATGCTGCTCATTCCTTCAGAGGGCTTAGCACTATGCTCCTTATGGATGGAGAAGCCTGCTTTGTACTTTAAAAAAGGGAGCTGGTTTTAAGTCCTTAGAACTTAAAGCTGTGCACAAAGCTCAATGTGCTGATTAGTTTAATGATGTTTTAACTCATTTCCTGTACAGTAAGAAGCTGATCCTCATTAGACCTTTACAACAACCAAGTTTTAACCATAAGGCCACTTTTGGTTCTGTCCTTAGCAAGTTGATAAAACTTGTACCTATGCAGAAGGAAAAGCTTCATAATAAGGCTGATGAAAACATAAGCCACAGAGTTTTCTTATTATTGAGAGTGTAGTTTTTCAATACTAACAATTGGTAATGTTGGGATTTTACTTTCACGTAAAACCTTGAATTTGAACATTTGAAAGACGTAAGATGAATTTTGAATGTTTTGGATCAATTAGCATCAAATCATTTAAATATATCAGTTGAAAAATAATAATTTGGGGGTGGGCTGTAAAAGACACTGGCTAGATCTTTTATAGGTCCTTAATTGTGTCATGGTCTTTCTCTTTTCTGTTTTTTTTTAGTATTTCCCCAACACTTATTTATAATATATTAGATAGAAAGAAATTCACTTGGGGATGTTAAGCATAGCCATTATTTGCTAGCCTGAAATTTTACTTAACTTAACCAAATGGACTATAAATTTCCCATCCCATGCAGAAAAAGAAGCGTAGGACCTTTACAAACCAATTAAAGAAGACACAGTGAATGGCATCAACAATAGTTATCATCAGTGCTTTAAATATTTCTCTAATGCTGGAAAGACCATCCTAAGTAATACAAGTGTTGTATACTGCTGTACTATAGATGACACTCTAAATCTCTATGTGCTGAGCTAACACCAGTTTTCAGGACAAACCCTTTGTATTCCAGGCTCTTTCTGGTTTTCATTAATGACTCTTCCCCCCAAAGTGTGCACAGCATGTGCTCCTGTTGTTATGAAATGCACTGCAACTATTTTGTTACTTTTGGCATATTGACAATTGAAAACAATAGATCTTAAATCCTATAGTGTTTCTCCTCAACCAAGTGATTTTCATATGAATGTTTTGGGGAAAATCATATCTATCATACAAATATCTATAGCAGGCAGCTATTCTTTGTTTTTATATTTTTTATATCTGAAAAGACTTGTTTCAAATTGCTTGCATTTCATGCCTAACATTTATAATAAATCAAACTAGCATTTCAGAGAGAATTTTAAACAAAGTTGGGTAAAACCCAAGACTATAATGAACATTTTTTTTTCAAATTTTATTTGGTGTAAATAAGGTTTTTTCCATCCTTATCTGTATCTGCTGACAATGTGTTCTAGCTCCCAAATAGTAATCTATTTTTGCAGATTTTTTTCTCTTTGTTTTGGTCAAAACAGTATCCAGTGTTTGTCAAAAATTCCTCAGTGACTGCTGCTGTGTGGTATTTAAGCATAAGTCAGTATTTGTAGTTTGATTTTCCTGAGTAATCTTTATTCAGAGGCATCGGGGACAACATTGTTTTTCCTAAATGGTATTTTATATAGGACAGGTAAACACCATTCTTACCAGAGGTGAATTTTAGGTTTCTGTGAGAGTTAACAAGTACATTTAGATAGAAGTTCTTGGTATATTGCCAGATTGGGCAGAAAATTGAATAACAGAACAACAACAACTAAGAATTCTGCATTGGCTTGGCTGTGAAATGAGACTATTTCCAGCTCCTATACAAATTATAATTTTGTACCTCAGTCATTCCTTGAATTCCTCAAATAATTCTGTCTTGGTTGTCTACATTTCGTGGGGATTGGAGATACCAGAAGCAGGTAAAATGGTGTTTTACATTTACCCTGTTTACAAAGGGGCTTTTTATTAGAAGATAAATATACAGACTGTTTTTAAATACTGGTGGTATGTACAAGATGTAGAAAATACACTCGGTTTACTCCTATTTAATATAAATTCAGCAATATAAACAATCATAGTCATAAAATTATGTAAAGGCTACTAAGGAATAAATATAAAGTTGAAACAGTGGTTCTTCTGTAACCAGCTTATTGATATCCAATTATTATCTTAAAAGGGTGTAGGCATATTAGGAAATACGTGACCTGAAATTATAGACATTTGGTCCATTCAAACTTACAACAGTAAGGGGCTCTTCCTAAAGTAGACTACAGTTGTAGTGGCCCTGCTACTTGGATGCACAGAGATTTATAAAACTGAACAAGAACTCCAGCTGTGTTCTTGGGCAAGACACTTTCCATATAGACATTAGTAATTCTCCAAGTGAGAAGATGGTGATGTAGGATCTTTCAGTAGTGGAAGAAGAAGCCTTTGCAGAGTTTTCCTTCTGTTCTTTTAGAAAGTTGTCTTGGGATGGGGTGAACTTCCCACTGGGCATTCCTCTCCATTGACTGAACAGGAAGACAATGTGATATAGAGCTGCTTTCCAGCTTTTGTATGGATAAATTAGATAACCCAGCCATTGACCAAGTGATCCTTTTAATTGACACTAATTCTGAACCCATGCTGTCCTTCAGAATGTGCCTTAAACATAAATAACTGTTTGGTTTTTTTTTTCTCTTTGGCATTTGGTGCTCTAGCAACATTTTTGAGTGGAATAAACTTTCATACCCATAGGGAATTTGTTGATAAACTACTAAAAGAAATAGATCATTTTCTTAAAGTTATGGAGAAGCTCAGTAGATTTGCCTTGTAAGTGAATTGCCAAATAACAATTGTCTGAGCTTGGGGTTACTGTGGCACAGGAAGTGGAATCATTTGTATAGCTAAAAAATGTATAAAACAGGCTTGATTTCTGTATCAACTCATGAAGTTGTGCAGCAATTTCTGTCACCTAGACCCATATACTAGAACAGAGCAAGAGAATGACTCTGATTAATATGGACATCAGCAAAGATTATTGCTATACTTTTGGCAAAAGTGGGTGCAAAATCTAGATAGAGAAACAGGTGCTTTTTCATATTTTAAGTTAGTTTTTGTTTTATAATGAAATATGTATGAGAAAAAACAGTGGAGAACTTGAAATGGCATTCTCTTGGTAGAATATTCAGCAGAAATAAATGGTGTACATCACAAAGGTAAGTATGACTGTAGACATCTAATGTGTGAATATAGTTCACTTGATATAAAGGAGACATTTTACTTATGGTAAGAACTGGAATATGTAACAAAGATATTTTTTTTCTTATACCAACCTAAAAGTATTCTTATTCCCTGCAAGATAAGAATTGAGGGTTTTTTTCATTTTTAGCTTAGAGATAAACAGTATCAAGTGTAGATACTGTTTTTAATCATCTTCTTCCTAATTCTCTCTTGATTCTAAGATGTAACTGTTGCACTTAAAGGATTAGGGAGGTGGTAAGTAATTCCAGACCAAGTGGAATTAAGTATAAAACTTAGTATGGCATTTTCTATTCTGGCCATCACTTTATGACAATTCTGAATTAAATGTGAATAAGGTATTTGAAGGCATCCATTTGAACAATAGTACCAGGCAGATTGTTTGGAGAACTTTAGGTCCCTTTGCAGAGAAAGATCCTTTTAAATACTAGGCCTCTCATTTATCTCCTAGAATTTCTAGAGCTGACTTTGATTTCCTCTTAGTTGTGGAAGAGTCAACACAATGCCATCAATGTGAGAAGGGCTATTGCTGTTTTGTGTTTGCAACATGAAATCCAAATCCAACTCTGCTTGCCTCACCTTACTTCAGTGTAAACATAAGCATAAAGCTGGCAAGGACCTCTACATACTAAGTTAATTCTCCTGCTGTTGCAGATTGCCAGATAGTATAACCTCTTTGCAGAAGCTTCCACCTGAGTTCTGATCACAGATAATCCTGCCATTTTCACAGTTTCAGAAATGCCATCCGTATTCCTCTTTAGACTGAAGCTCTTAACACTTACCTTCCTCTCAGCTTGCATTAGTGACTTTGCTCCCATTACTTCTCATTCCTGGTTTCTCCACTCTACTATCTCTCTTTTACCAGCTAGGATTCTTTCCTGTCTTTTCCTCATTGTTACTTGCTTATCTGAATAAATATATTCCTAGTTTCTCACCTGGCATACATTGGGAGGCGGGGCAGGGGGGCTATTATCTTCTACCACATCTTCTTTGCTCCATACATGTCTTTAGATCTATTCTAAATTTGATCAATGTTTCTAGCTTTTGTTGTTGTCATCTTCATTTTTGAGATCTATTGGAAAAACTTCATATATAAATACATGCCTTTGTAACATAGTGAAATATTTTGTATTTCGCATGGTTTCTTCAGAAGCAAAAATTCTTGCTCTTGCCACCTTAACGGTCTGTGTCATCTTAATAGAATACACCTTTACCTATTTGCTTTTATTTTTTTTCTTCACAAATAAAGGTGTATGGGTAACTGTTATTTGTTTTGCAGCCCTGATTGCTAGCTACCTAGCTAGTATTTTGAAGCCATTTATCTTTCATCCATGTCCCCTCAGTTAGGTTTGCAGTTAGCTTTCTATTTAACTCAATATCATGATCAAAAGTGGGAAACTTTCCACAAATCCTTGTTTAGAAAGCCTCTATCCCAACCACAGTATAGTTTCTTCAGAGTCCAATCTGCATTTAAACCAGACACTACAGTCAAGCACAACACAAGCACATGTATTTACTCTGAAGCAAGAAGTTGTTTCTCATTTTTCAT
>VYZW01019935.1:0-46036 GCA_013401315.1 Balaeniceps rex
GATCTTAGAGTTCTTTTCCAACCTTAATGATTCTATGATCAGGTGCTGGCACACAGACGCCCACCCTGCTTGACTGAGTATATGTGCCCGGTCACGGTCCCAGACTTTGTCAACCAGCATCCCCCAGACAGTGCCTAGACACAGCTCAGCAAGCAGCGTGGACTTCTCTTGGCTCCTCATTACTTCCTACACCAGCTAATAAAGGTGTTTCACTTGCAAAGGGACTCTGAAGGTTAAATTACCCACCTTGAGGTTGAGCCCTCCTGACTTGCTATCACATTTCAGTGCAAAGTAAAACAACTTTGCTTCATAGCGTTCCTGCGCTTTTCATCAGCCAGAGCCGTGTCATGCCCAACTGTTTGCAAGTGCAGCCTCCTGGTCCTGCACGGGCTGGGGTTTAGCTCCTGCCCACCCTGCTTCGATCATCAGGGCAGAAGACGTCCTTGGCACACACGAGGGGCAGACCACAGGAGACAGCAGCGTTGAAGCCCTGCTTTGCCTGACACAGAAGCACTCACCTGGGGTAGAAAGAGGAACAGAAATAAAGAGGGAGAGGCAACATGACTAAGTCTGCAACCTGGAGCTTCTGGGCATCACCCAAGGGTATTGCTGAAGAAGGATGCTACCGAGAACCAGCGAAAGGGAGGCTAAAAGGGCAAACATGTGACAGAGGAGCTCATGTTGCTTCATGTGTCCAGAGAAGGGCAACGAAGCTGGGGAAGGGTCTGGAGCACAAGTCTTGTGAGGAGCGGCTGAGGGACCTGGGGTTGTTCAGCCTGGAGAAGAGGAGGCTGAGGGGAGACCTTATCGCCCTCTACAACTGCCTGAGAGGAGGTTGCAGCAAGATGGGGATCGGTCTCATCTCCCAAGTAACAAGTGATAGGACAAGAGGAAACAGCCTCAAGTTGCACCAGGGAAGGTTTAGATTGGATATTAGGAAAAACTTCTTCACGGAGAGGGTTGTCAAGCACTGGACCAGGCTGCCCAGGGAAGTGGTGGAGTCCCCATCCCTGGAGGTATTTAAAAGCTGGGCAGACGAGGCGCTTAGGGACATGGTTTAGTAGTGGACAGGTCCGGTTGGACTCGATGATCTTAAAGGTCTTTTCCAACCAAATGATTCTGTGATTCTGTGAAAAATGGTTCGTAAAACCAGTGACCTACACATTTGACAGCCTGACTGTCGTTAAGGATCTGTGCATGAAGCTCTAGGACTTACACTGAAAAAAAATCAGGATGGGAACATGACTTTGTACTGAACACCCTGCATAAGAATCCCAAATATGTGCCTCTGACTACACACATAGTGGGCAAACCCTCTGCGTTTTTCTTTCTCATCTCTAAAAGGAAGATGTGTCAGACACTTTTTCAACTTGCCTTGCCTGCCTTTACCCTTTAGACTTCTCTATGGTCAGGCAACTCTTGTCTCCTGCTGCGCTCTCTGTGATAGTGGTGCCTGGTTCTCACCAAACGCTGCTCCACTAAGGCCCAGATACAACCCCTTTGACTTCAGAGACTCTTGTTGAAATGCCAGACTTCGTAGTCTGGTAGCTACAAACACTTTATAGAATTCAGAGAGAGAGAGAGAGTGTTTCAAGGCAGAGAGAGAAGCACTTCAGTCAAATAACACAATCCTTTCTGAAATAGCTAGCTAAGTAGGAGCAGCTCATCTTTCCCTGTTGACCACAGAAGGGGTTGAGGGCACTAGACACCCACTTTAATGACAATCAAGTTAGGTGGGACAAATCTGGGCTTCAAGTGTAGATCCACAACTAGTCTACAACCACAGTGCAATGGTGCCCAGGAGATACCGCGTGGCTCTGGCTAACAGCCAGCTTAAGCTTAAATTCAAGATTAGTTCCTCAAAACCCCTGCCTAACTGTGATTTACCCATAAAGGATCCAGAAGACCACATATTAAGAAAACTAAATTCAGGTGTCTGTGTTGGCGTATACATGTGTATTAAGTGTCAAAGTCCTACTCTAATCAATGGAGATCAAATCAACATGATCCACGGAGTCCAGACAGCAATTCAGCTGGCCAAACGTGGGGGGCAATTTTAGGGTGTGCTGAATCACTGTCTAGACCCCATGGACAATATCGACTAGAACTACACTGATCCTAACATAAGCCTGGATGACTACTCATGCGTATACACCAAGTAGGTTTATCGTCTTGGAAGATGAACCCACCACATGCACAGCTCCTTGCTCTTGGACGTGTCCAGAACGATCTGCATCCTGAGCCACTCATGCCTGGCCAATAACCCTCTTGAATGAAGTGCTCCTTCCACTTAACGTGCCTGAAGGGTCTAATCCAGCAGGAAGCATGAGCATCTCAGAGCATGCTGACAGACCCACATACACAAGAGGAAGAAGTGGTGGTCCTTTCTCTGTCCTGAACTCGTACCTGTATTCAGCACCATACCACATAAACATATACTACCCTTATCTACCTTGCTATATGCTCTAACTATCTCAAGTTATGTATCCACTTGAACAGAGACTGAAGTCTCTACCCTACTGTGTCATGAGTATTGGAAGTCTACTGAGAAAACATGAAACAGCTTAGTGGCCTAATTCTAGGTGGTAAGCTCAAGGAATGGGCAAAGGTCCTGAGGGACTTATGCCACATCTTCCCCAAAGCCTTCCTACTGGGTAGTCCAGGAAATTCCCTGCCCACCATGATGCTCTCTTGGTTCCCTGGTCATGCCAGTGAATGTTGAGCAAAGCACTTGGAGGCTAAGAGGTGGACCAGCGAGGATCCCAGCATTTCTGCCCTTCTGAGAACCGAGCTTTCATATGATAAATAGCACCACAATCTAGGAAGTTAGATCCTATGGAGGAGAGCAGAATCCATCTAGTTTTGTTTCAAGTTGTGATTCTGAACCCTGGTTTCTCACACAAGGAAGGATAGAGGGAGGTGGAGAGTCACGTTACTTTGGAGAAAGCAAGAACATCATTTGTAAGTGGAAAATGCCTATTCTCTAAATAAAACTGATTGGGTCTTTATTACTCTTCAAAAAACCAGAATGCAATTACACACTCAAAATATGATATTTTCTGGGTTTTAACTTTTCATGGGAAAAACAAATACAACATTGATTTGTTGGTGTTGAGATGCTAAAACACAAACAGGTCGCTCAGGAAGCAGTCAAGGGGCATCTGTCTAAGGCTTCTTCGCTGCTAGCCCATAGAAATGCTGTCACCTCGTCTGCCAGCCCTAATGAACCGGCCATTCATTTTGTTAGCCATCCTGATGCTGAACACCTTTTGTGTGGGTAAAAAAAGGTGGATGAGGTTTCGTTAGTGATGACAACCAGGCCGCATGAGTAGTAGCTTGTGTTACGTCTGCCTCCCCTGACCTGAACCTTCTCTCATCGGCAGGGCAAGAAAATAGGAAAACTTCCTGTATCTGGAATTGCTATATATTTTTCATTACACAATCCCAGCTCATCCCCATCTTCCCTTTGCTCTCTGTTGTTTTCCTCTACTCACGTGACAGAGAACACCCACAGCAAGTGGCAGCATCCGACAGCAAATGCAGGATCCTCAGTCACCTCCTGCTGCCTGAAACGTCCTGCCTTTACTCTCAGCCAGAGGAAGGTACAACCCTACAATGCACTCCCTGCGTACAAAGCAGCACTTTACACCTGAAGAGGAAGATCCAGAATGATAACCCCCTTGACACATCTCTCTGATGCACTTCAGCGCAGCCCAACAGATCGCTTATCTTCAACTTACCCTTATCTAAACTGGGTAGGTGACTCAACCCTAACTATGCACAGAATATCTTCAAAATACAAACTGTCCCTCCCTGGAGAGAGAAATCCCACTTAACAGCAAGCGTTGTGCGGCGGTGGATTAGCAACAAGACGCACCTCTGTGTGCAACTTCTCTGCCAGGCACTGTGAGCAGCTAGCTACCTTGCTATGTGTAATAAACCCAAGTTTTATCCAAGAGACAAGGAACACAGCAACAGTTTGGAAAAATTGTAAGTTCAAAAGAATTCCCCTAAGGAGATATTGAACTTCTGCCCTTCACCCCAAGAAACCCCTTCCCATTTTGGCCATCCCACCATGAATGGCCCTTTGAGCCCCCACTCCCTTTTCCATTTCCCCATTCCTGGTTTGCTCACAGTGTGTTGTTGGTGATGGACATGATCACCAAGCCCTCTGGAGAAGCGTTCTAGCTTCTCCAGCACCACCAACCACTTTGACTTCACTAACCCTTAAATATCCTCAACCACAAGCCCCTCCAGTTGCCACCAGAGCTTGCTCTGGGGCTCTCCCTGCACCCACGTTCTCGCCACAGCAGTGTCCATCCACAGGCATCCATGAGCAGGACCCTCGCTGGAGTTCACTCAACCCTTGCTGCCCTCTGCAGCTCATTGGAAAGTACATACCGTTCATTTCTCTCCTGAAACACCTAAGGGCACAGGATTTCATCTCTACGGGGTGGAGAATGATGAAAGATGTGGGACCTGGCAAGAGAGTCCACAGCAGCAGAGCCTTGTTCCATCCAGGTACAAGAGCAGCGCTCCCAGAGGGCTAGGACAGCAACAAAACTGTTACAGATGCGTTCAGTTGAGATTTCATGCAGGCAGATGAAATACCATTTGATCACCCTTTGTACACATGATACAGAAGACACTGTTTGATCACACTATTTTAATTGAAAAAGTCAAAAAAAAAAAAAAGGAATTTTTGATTCAGTAAAGAGAAGATCTGCACAGAAGTACAGCAGACAGGCCAGCCCACCCAAAACATGGCTGGGATTTTACATAAGGGAGCGTGAGATTACATTTAGTCAAAATAGGAGTGATACAGCTTTGGGATGAATTTGCCACATTATAATTTTTTATTTTACTAAGCCAGAGCTGAAAGCTGATACAAGGCAGAGAGAGAACTAGATTAGTTTCGAAAGGGCAAATGCCCACTAACATACCAAACGATAGATGCTGTGAAGTGAAAGTCGTGCTGGGGATTAAGAGCAGAATAGCAGGAACAGAGCAGAAAAGGAGATCCATCCTTATCCCTGAGATGTTTGCAGAGGTGCTGAAAAGAAGCAGAGGGGTGTCACAGAAAGAAGTTACACCAAATGTGCTTGAGAAATGGGCTCAGTTGGATTGAGACATCCAGATTTTCTCCACTGAATACCAAAACTTTTTTTTTTTTTTTTTTCTTTAGTACGGAAATATTTTGCCTGCAATGAAAATTCCAGAAGAAAAACTTTCCCCTGACTGGTACCTCCTGGAAGCTGAAGTTGTCTCTCATCTCCAGCACAAACGAGCAGCAGGTACCAAAGAAGGAATTACACAAGAGGGATGCAGTATTCATAGCTTCAGCCTAAACGCTGCCGGGACCTTGTGGAACAGTCCTTCACAGCCAGTCAAACCAGCCATCAGCTCCTTTCCAGTTTTGCCGAAAACCACAGCATTTCACTGCCTGCCAGGGTGGCCATTCTGCAAACAAGCAGGAATCCACAAGACTTGCATAGACCAGCCAGGCAAAACCAGTGCCATCCTTCAACCCGGAGCACGTGGTCAAGGACTTTTGAAGCCCGCGATAGCAGGGGAGGAATGCCAGCAAGAATGGAAAGGCACATTGTCCTTACAACAATCCTTCTCCCAGAGGAGGCCGCTAACCTGTACGTTGCAGATTTATGTAATAAAGCTAAGGAGGTCACAGAGGCCCCGTTTGGGATGCGACCGATAATCACGCCGGCGAGTTTTGCAGGTTCCTTTGTTCCATTGTCCTTTCAAAGAATGGTGGCTATTTGTAAGTCTTGCAGAAACCTGTGCTTTCAGATGAAGCTGTGAGGAAAGAAATGCAGATCAAGAGCTCTGACTTCGGACACGCGGGGTTGTTCACGTGCTCCTCAGATACGCATAGCTGGATTTCTCCTGATCGTGGGAGGGGTAACCACATACTGGTGCTGGAGAAGACGGCTGCTTTCACACATGTTACAAAGCCACCCAGGATTTAAGTTCTTCTGGGAACCCATCCAAAAGCATTCAAAGGATAACTGAGAATTGTTTATACACTCAGAGAAAAAGGGCCAAAGGCCTGATTATTCAAAACGATCAAGCCTGACAGGTAAATGAGTGATTGCACCTCAGAGGATGCACATGTCTGTTCTTCCTTCCCTTACCAAATCATGGACTAACCTTTCTACAGTATCATCATCTGTAACAAAGTCATGCCTTTTGTCTACAAGGAATTGGCTCTGTTTCGCCAACACGGGCTAGCTCAAAACCCCTCCATATGACACAGTCACCTGCAGTCTACTCCATGAAAGCCTACCTGTGGATGGCCTTAGTCACCCAGCTCCCTAACAGAAAGGGAAACCTCCTTGCCCCTCTTACTGCTGGAAACTACAACATGGGCAATGTAGGGTCACGTATTTTCAACTCTTTAGGTACTTAAGGACGTGCTGCAACAAGGCACAGTGATTTTCAAGCACACCAAGATAAGCTCACACCCAACCCAACGGATTGTGGAAATGCCAGGAAGAGTTTGCCTTCAGGGACCGCAGAGCCTCTCTAGTTAACTTAGACGTCTCTGAAGACGTCACGTGAGAAGCAGGGATTTGTGAGAAACTCGCCTGTCCTGCCTGCCAAGAAGTGCCGTAACTGCTCATTCCATTCATCACGTCCACTCCTAACCAGCATGTTCCCCTCCCCACCTGCTTTACCCAATTCCCAGCTTTAGACTACCAGCATTTTATTTACCCTGCAGCACGACCAAATTTCATCTCGGTGATGCCCTGGCTCCATCCCACTGTGCTTTAAGGCAATCTCTTTGCAAAAGGGACCATGACCAAAAGTCACAACTCATAAAGGGGGTTCCAGGTTGGAGAGGAGAGAAACGACTGTATGGAAACATCCACCTCATGGAAGGGCCATCCTCGCCTCATCCCCCATGCTCTGCTGCTCTCCAACGTTGTAGCATCATCTTTGCCTAACGCCAAGTTGCATCTCTTCTTCACCCCACTTTCCCACCACGCTTTCTCAGCTTCCCTCACTTTGCCACCTCTGTGTCAAGCAGCTTCCCTCCTCTGGTGCAACTTCATTTTCTAATCTTGCCTGGACAGGAACACTGAGCTTTCAACAAGGTCCTGCCGGTGAGTCAACAGCCACTTGCACACACGGTTGTGAGCAGGGTGTATTAAGTGATGTAAATTGATCTATTGTTTGCTTCAACCCCGTGTGCGGTGAGAACTGATAAGAACAATGCACTCCCCGTAACACTTCTCCAGCACGTTATCAGCCTCTGATCTTAATCCCAGGAGTCAATGTCGTTATCCATCACCGTTAATGAGTGTGAGCTCCCCTAGGCAGGGCCTTATTTCACTTGGTATCTAAAGGGCCATATGAGGTTATGGCAATAGTGCAATTAAGTAAAGGTTACATTGGCCTGAAAGTGTTAGCACCGGCTCTTTGGGAACACTTCTATGTTATCAGAAACCAGAGGAAGCAAAAGTAAATGCCTTAATATGCTACAACTCACATGTTTCTTCCTGGCGCTTCCATCGCTGGGACCTTCTGACCCAGCAGATCCCAGTACCAACAACACAGAAAGAGAAACCGCCAGCTTTGGGCACCTACCAACACAGACGCGTGCAAGCATTGTGGTTTGAAGGCAGGATTGAGCATGCTGGAGACGTGCTCGAAACAGTTTGCCATTTATTGCCACTAAATGTTCCATTTACTACAAGAAATGTTTCCTGAGGTGAAGGCAAAGAGTAAACACACAGGCAGTAATACTTTATCAGTATGTCCTATTTAGCTCTGCTGCCTGCATCGATCAAAATATCACACCCATTGAGCAAACTGAACTCTAGAAGAACAACCCCAAATAAGATCAAACAGCAACACAATCCCATCTTCAACCTGTCTTCTGGGGAACGCCTGCCATAGAGAGCAAAAATGATTCCTTCTCCTGGCTCTTCCAGGGGCAGATCACTCCATCAGGGCAAGGAAAGTTGCTGCCTTTATCTCACCTAATTCCTGTCCCAGCTAGAAAGGAGCTGATCTTGCAGTGACAGGCTCTGCCAAGAACTCAAGTAAAGGTCTCCTCTTTCAACAGTACCTACACTGCCTGCTCTTCATACAGGTCATGAGCTACCTACAAAAATTATTTGCAGTGGTCCCCTTAAGGCAAAAGTGTCTACAATACCCTTAAAACACACTTGCCTCTGCCTATTACTCAGCTGCAGATTTAACTGCAATGTAGACAATCCTGGGACAACCAGGTCAAGGCTGTCAAAGAATATTGCCTCCAGACACAGTTCATTGGAAAGAGTGATCACTCAGCCTTGCCTCATTTATTACCTCAACAGCTTGGCTTCACATCTGCAGCTCACCTTTCCTCCCACGTTTGCCCAGCGTGGCTGGGCAGGGGCTGCGGGCGCTGTGCCTTCCCTCACTCCTTCCTACCACGTATGGTATTTCAGTACCAATCCAAGTTTTGGAATTCAGCTCAGAAGCACATGGATGAAAACAATCTATGTTATACTGGAAGTTACATACCAGGTCAGCTTAGATGGTGCAGTGGTCTCCTCTGGCCATTCAACCCACCCTTGAAAGCCATCACTTTCAAACACACATTGGGCTATATTTAAGAGCAAGCATGATGGCAAGATACCCATACAGGATGGAAAACCTGTGGTTGACACTTACAGGTGGGTGAGCTGAGGAGCAGTCACAGAATCATTAAGGTTGGAAAAGACCTCTAAGATCGAGTCCAACCATCAACCCAACACCACCATGCCTACTAAACCATGTCCCAAAGTGCCACGTCTACACGTTTTTTGAATACCTCCAGGGATGGGGACTCCACCACCTCTCTGGGCAGCCCGTTCCAATGCTTATGTCAAAGCGCTTCTGGAGCTGTACAGCGGCAGATGATGCCAAGAGGAGAAATTCAGCTGAAGTTTGCCAGTGAGCAAGGGGAAATGGCTGAACAGTCCAGGCCTTAATCACGTTTCAGATACACAACAGCTTTGGGCATTAAAGTTAAAAACAAAAAAACAAAGAAACAAACAAAAAACAAAACAAAGAAAAAAAACAAAACAAAAAAAAACACCAATGACATCATCACAGTTACATTTTGCATTTGGATCAATGAAACACTATAGACTATCAGACATTAGGAAAGACAAAGGACAACAGAATGGTATGTTTCTGGAATGGTATGGTTTGGGAACAGGCTGCCCAGGGAAGTGGTGGAGTCCCCATCCCTGGAGGTATTTGAAAGCCGGGCAGACGAGGTGCTTAGGGACATGGTTTAGTAGGGGACAGGTACGGTTGGACTTGATGATCTTAAAGGTCTTTTCCAACCAAAAGATTCTATGATTTTGTTTCTCAGAGAAGATGCCACACTAAACTTCGGTCTAGAGAGGCTGGGTACAGGACCTCAGGCAAGGCAGAGTGTGAGTAAAAACAAGAAGTAGAGAGGTATTGTCCAGAGGCACATCCTAGAGAGGCGCGTTTCTATTTATTGCCGCATATCTAAGTCTAAGCGCTTTTGAATCTGCTTTGAGTCTGCAAAGTGAGACAGCACAGAGGTGGTGGTGGCCACAGCTCAAACCATGCATCAACCCCATTGCTTCACTGGCCAAGAGTGTTCTGTCAAGGGAAAGTTCAGGACCTGCTTCAGATATCGTGTGGACGGATGGATATGACCAGCCTACACTCCTTCCCAAACTGGAGAGTAAGGGAGTGCACCTCGCATCCCAGAGAAGGGCTATGAGATCCACAGCTACAGGAGCATAAATCTCTTAAATCACCAGCTGTGCTCATTCAGCAGGGAAAGACGGAGCACATAAATCATCGCAGGCTCACTTTCAGTAGGAAGGGTGGGCAGGGACTTCTTCTCTGGTGGCATTTCAAGTGCTTTTAATCAGACACATCATTTGGATTAGGCTGAAGGACAGGTTTAGCGTCTCTGTTTTGCTAGCTGGCTCACCCCCTTGCTCAGGCTAACCCCAGCATCACACAGAGACCAGACCTTCAGTGCTTCTTCAGCTGACAGGATGACCAGGGTAGGGGGAGGACAGTCAGTGGTTGGTAAGCTCACTTGGGTCTGAGGAGCGTTGGTTCAGTCCTAAAACCTTCTATTGCTACCACGAAGCAGGTACACATACATCCCTTGCGAGTCAAAGGTCTCTTAGGGTTGCCATTCTGAGTGGCCACATCAGGCACTTCAGGGCAAAGCAGTGATGGAATCAGGTGCACCTACACTGTTGGTTAAGCTTGGGACCAAGCTGAGACGAGACAACCCTACTGTAAACTCTGCAAGCCTATAATAAAGGGTTGCCTTATCCTGAGCTCTAGTGCTGCCTGGAGGAGGTGGCCCCAGGCTCATTCTCTCAATGGTTTTGACCTACCTTGGTACGGGCAAAGTTGAGCGTACCACGTCCTTGCTTGCCTGCAGATGTCCCAAACCCATTTCTTCCTGGTCATAGCAGAGGCTTTGTACAGGCAGCAGTGGGGCCAGAAATGCACAGGTCTGGGAGATCAGGCTTCTTCTTCATCTCAATACGTGGATGTGACTGCAGAAGTCAACAGACAAGAAGGTACCAGAGAGATGCTTCCTATTTCTTCTTCCATCCGTGATGCTCTACGCATAATAAGATGCAAACTATGTTTTTCATACAGTAATTGCCCAATAGGCAAAACGTACCCAAACACGCATCTAACTTTCTTTAGCTGACATTCACCAGAGGCAACAAGGGCTCACCAGCACCCCTGTTGCTGCTCCATCCATTCGCCCCTGGAGCTTTGGTGATGGAACAGCCCAAGACCTTGCAGCGATGATATGGCTGGTAGGAGAGTTTCCCAGGTCAGGAGCATTTTGTAAGGGGCTAAGCAAACACCACAGGTGAGAGACCCAACCTGTAGACATCCAAATTGGATCAGCAGGAGCTTGACACAGTGGTGACCATGCTCTGCAGTGGCACTCAGTGCCAGGAAGCAGGATCAGTGCCACCTACAGGAATGGTGTCTGGCTTCGACACCCTCCATCCCTTCCCTCCCACCTCTTCTACTCTCTTTGCATTGGTATACCTGTGGGGTTTTTTTTTTCCTCCAGCTCGGTGAGGATGAAGTGGTCACACACGGGAGATCAGCAGCCCACAGCAGCTCCCCGAGAAGCTCAGCACGGCTCCGCTTTCTCCCGCTCAGCTGGCAGAGACCAGGCAGAGGGAAAATCCCTCTGGCCTCCCGGCTTCACCTCCCAGCTACTTCACAGACCCAATCCCTGCAGGGAAGGGTGCCAGATTTGACAAAACCTAAGGCTTTTGCACTGAACAAGCGCAGACTGGCACAATCGAAGGACTAGGGGCAGGACTTACACATGCTGCTGAAGTAATTGAAGCAGAAAACCTTGGAGATGGAATTAAGACCCAAAGGGAGGGAGGGCGAACAACCATCTCCACTCTGGTCCTTGAATAAGCAGGTACGTTACCAGCACAGGTACAGCCACACAGAAAAGCTCATCGTGGAGGTCCTCAGCGACAAACATGGGACCAGGAGGCACGAGCTCTGCCGTGGCCATCTCCAGCTACTTGTTGCAACCTGGGTGCACATCACCACCCCCCAGGACCAGACAGATGCTCAGATTGAAGCAGTTTAGCACAGCAGACAGTGGAGAAGCGTGCAAGGTGGCGCGCAGCAGCTTCTGACAAGTTCAAAGGGCTCGGCTAACAAGTTGCTGTCTGCCAACGCATTGTGGTGCAACGCTGAACGGAGGGCACATCTGCTAAGAAATCATCCTGGCATGCTTCTTGGTCACCCTGCAAGTGTTGTCAACCATCCGTCACAAAACGCGTTGGGAATTTCTCAGGGAGTTAGGAGAGGTGAACACTCTACAAGAGGTTAACCTCTACAAGAAGTCAGCCAACTAGGAAAGGTTAAAAGGAGCTGGGAAATGCTTCTGGCCCAGCAAAACGTTCATACTAGCAAGATACAGCCAGTGACCACCTCAATCAGTTTATTTCAACATCATTCTCCCCTCCTCCTGTGCTTTCTCCATCAGATTGCGCCTTTAAATTGCAACCTATATGGTATGGTATGGTATGTAACTCCTTACAGCACCAGTAACACAACGTCACTGCAGTCAGAGCAACACCCAGACACCATACACCTCTCACCTTTCTCAATGCCTCATGAGGCTGCCACCTGGATTCAGGGCAGACAGAAGAGACAAAGTCCAGGGAGCAAAGGTTGATGTTGGCACTTAGAATCATAGAATCCTTTGGTTGGAAAAGACCTTTAAGATCATCGAGTCCAACCGGACCTGTCCACTACTAAACCATGTCCCTAAGCGCCTCGTCTGCCCGAGGCTCCACCACTTCCCTGGGCAGCCTGTTCCAATACTCGACAACCCTTTCTGTGAAGAAGTTTTTCCTAATATCCAATCTAAACCTCCCCTGGCACAACTTGAGGCCGTTTCCTCTTGCTGAAGGCAGTTCGATTTAGTTGGTACCATCTTCCAAAGGCAACCTTCAAAACCCAGGACTGCTATTCACAGGACCAGATGCACCCGTAACGGTGATGGGGACATGAGATACCCCCCTTCAGCTGCCAACAAGCACGCCATGAACTGGCCATACCATTGGCAGGATGGGCAGATGTCTCCCTATCCTTGGCTGAAAATTTGCCACCAACCTACATTCAGTTGCTACTTACTTGTATTTACAGGTTCCTCTAGTTTTTATTTACAGGTTCTTTTTATTTAAATGGGTTCATCCCTTTTCTGAGTGGGAAAACCCACAAATTTCCATTCTCTTCTCTTACTCCAGATTCCATATATTGTCATAGTGCAAGAAAGTACCAGAAACTGGGGTGTCTCTGGGACCAGATCTGTGATTGTTGCTTCTGTACAAGCACCGAGGGAAGATATTAGTAAAGCAGCGTAACAATTGCTGTCGTTACCTACAGCCCTTAAAAAAGATTTACCAGGAAGAAAAACAGAATTTGATGAATATGGAAGGCATCCTGGGTTTGGTGTTGGACCAGAAGCAGCCCTCTTTACAGAAATCTTAGATACTATTTAAGCACAGAACTGGAAAAAAGGTCACAGATAACAGAATCTGTGGATCATGTAGCCATGGGTGGTTTTGGTTACAAAATTCTTCGGCTGATTCAAATAGTTTGCAAACATTTTCAGCTACGCGTTTTCAACTCTGCATTTTCAAACATTAAAACGCTTCTTTGCAAATAGCTATCTCATGGCCTGAAAATAAAATCCGTCTAGAGATAAAACCTGAAGGATTCATAATTCTGCACTGATTTACCAGATATTTTCCTAGGAGGTGCTGGAGTAAAACATCAGAGAGGGAGAGGTTCATACTAACTGTTAACTGCAGCTATTCTTTACATCGATCGTTTATGCTTCACCGTAACAACATGTTTTAAGCATGGATTTCACTTTTATCTTTTACTTCAGCCCACTGAGACCTGCTGGGCCAAGAAGGGTGAAACGCTTAGAGACAGTCACAACAACAAGAAGTTTACATCACAAATAGATAAAAATCAAACAGTAGGTGGAAGAAAATGGGGAAGGTGCACAGAAAAGACACGTAACACAGATGGGATAAGGATACAGGTCACTCATTTGCTGTTTCCACCACCCATACCCTCAGGTTTCTCTGCTGACTATGGCACGTATTACTTTTTACAGCTATTAAGGATAGTTTGCAAAGTAATTAGAGCACTGGGTCCTGATCCTCCTGCTCCGGGAGGACACGCGTAGGGACTGAGCAGGGCTCCAAGTCATTAGTTGAAATAATTCCACCCTCTGCTGAGCAGCAACAGGTCCAAGCCACTGTAAATAATAGCTAGGTACTCTCAGAGCCTCCTTCAAAAAGTCTGGGAAAACAGAAATCCCTGCCTTCACAGACAGCGGGAGAGTGACTCTAACCGTGACCAAAACAAAGAAAGAGTTCAGAAAGCAGCGAACACACGTAACGCTACCAAATCTCCAAGTCCCTCTTCTGGGAGCTTTTGCACAGCAATTTAAGAAGGGAACATGTGCGGAGAATTTAAGAAGAGCTGGGGAGCAAAGGGGAGCCCTGGCATCTCTGCTGGGGAAGGCTCTTGGCGCAGCAAAAGCGGCAGCAGCTACTGAGCAGCAGCACCTTATATTGGCTCTGGGAGCCCTCCAGTGGCACCCACTGCTGCCTACAGCGGGGATCGTGTGGGTGCTGCTGTCCCCGTCCCCAAACAGGAGAGAGGTAGCGGGACCCTCCAGCTGCGTAGCTGCCGAGAGGAGAAGAGGGAACCAGACATCAGCCCTCCCTCCAGTCTGAAGCAAAAGCAGCAAACCTCAAGCTAAGCCATGGTAGGGAATACACGCTCCAAGGCTAAACTTCACAACATCACGGGATCACCGTATGGGAGATGACACAGAGGCGAGCATGGTCCACGAGCCCAGAGCACTGCAGATTAGAATGCTTTGGGGTGGAAGGGACCTTTAAGAGGTCATCCAGTCCATGCAGAGCCAGTTTGCTAAAGCTAAACCCAGAAGGAAAGAGCAAGCATTTGCACAAGGATTCCGGGCAAAAGCTGGAGCTCAGCTTATTTCAAACGGAGGTTAACAACAAGGAGAAGGATGACTTGCAACTCGTCAGGGTCATGGGAGCCCGGACAGAGCAGGGTACCAGGGGACTCCAGAGCACTCTTCCACCGCTGAACCCTGGCACAAGTGCTCAGCTGATTTTGAAAGGAGAGCGTGGGCTTTTTACGCCTAGGGATGACAACAACCAGTGAGCACAAGGGGTAAAACACAGCTGGCTTGCAGCTCCGGGTTCAGGAGGGTGAACTACCTCAAGCCAGGAGAGCAAAGGGTCTCACTCGCCCCCTCCTTAGGCAGACTGCAAGGACTTCCTCCAGATCAGTGGGTTGGTAGCACTCAAAAGCCACCCCCTCTTGCACCATCAGACACACGGAGTGGGTGTTTGCAGCCCCACTCTGCCGTCCCCTTCCTTGAGACGGAAAATGGAAATACTCCGATCCCCTCTGTTGGATTTTTCACATGACTGACCACAAAGCTATTAATATCTGAATCCAGAGCTGGTTCAGCTAGACAACTCATTCCCTCCAAGGAGAGGAAAACCACAACTTCTTCCATCCCTGGAAAAACCTTTTGTGACTGCAAGACCAGCAGCTCAGATGTAGTAGAGACGGTCCTGGTTTGCCGATACACCTCAGTGGAGAATGTCAACCAGCATGAGAGAGTTGAGTTTGTTTCTTCTGTGCGTCCTTCACATCTCCAGGAAGGGTGAGTTCTGAGCTTGCTATGAATCGCTGCCTGATCAGGGTTTTTCTTCTCGCTCTAGTCAAAGTGCCAGGGAAGTTGCCTGATAAAATAAACTCTCCAAGAATTGTAGCATCCATTGTGTTGCTTAAAAGGATCCTGAAATTCCAGGTTGCATGTGAGAATACTGGAAAAACTCAAAGGATTGACGCTGCAATTTTCAGAGAGGTCTTTGGCTTGGGTGTTGTTTGGCTTTTTAGGGGGTTTTTTTTGCATTTTTTTTCCTTTTTTAACTTGTGCAGGGAGTTCATCTTCATCTAACTTTTCCCCTGCACTGTCAGCTGGATGCGGCATTTCCATCACCACCCAGAAGTGCTCTTTCGTGTTCCTGGGAGTTATTATGCCACAGACACAATTTGCTCCGGTTCCACTGAGCGCTGAAGCTCACGTTTAACTTCAAGTATGGACTCGAGGTCCATCAAACTCCATGGGATTTGCTGTAGATACACTGTCAGTGTTTGCTAGAGCAAGCCTAGTGTCTGTGGTGGTCTCCAGCTCTTGATCTTCTTATTGTCTTCATGACCTTTCCCCTGACAACACTGACCTGACAGTTCCCTCGTGTAAGGTGTGTAGGCTATTTGCCTACGACCTCCTCTGTTTCTTGTGAGAGCTTCAATCCCAGGAACAAGTGGAGGCTGGATATTAGCAAGAGGAAGACATGGAAGACCCACCATGCTGAAGCTTTAAGGTTAAGGTTAAATTATACACAAGATGCTGACAACTCCCTCCACTTGTGACCTAGGCAAACTGTGTTTCCAGAGAAGTGGGTGGAGCTGGTGACATTAGCAGCGCTTATTTTTATCGTTATTTCTCATGTGGAAGGCAAGGGGATGTTTAAGTGCTAAAAATAATGTTCTTTGCTTAAGATTTTAGAAAAAAAAAGTAAACTAAAAAGTTGGCAGAGAAAAGCAAATCATGCACTCAAAAGCACATTGTCTGCAGTTCTCCAAAAGTAAGGGTTACAGTGACATGCTATAAAATAAACAAAATAACATGAAATAAACTAGAAAGCAATAGCATTTTTTGGTTTCACCACCAGGTCCTTCTGTTCAAAGTCCATGAGCTTCCTGGAGCTCCTGTGGCCACGTAGTCTTTTATGCCAGATTACCCAGGCTGCGAAAGGTACTCAATGAATGACAAGGCAGCCTGACTCCAGGTCTCAGTAATCAAAATACCAGCTTCGTGTTAATTCCAAATAAATAGCTTAATGGCAGAGAACCAGTCCTACGTTGGCCTTTGTCCATTGTGCAGCGCACAATAGAATCACAGAATGGTTTGGGTGGGAAGGGACCTGTAGAGGCCATCCAGTCCAACCCCCTGCAGTGAGCAGGGACATCTTTAACCAGATCAGGTTGCTCACAGCCCCGTCCAACCTGACCTGCAATGTTTCCAGGGATGGGGCCTCCACCACCTCTCTGGGCAACCCCTTCCAGTGCTTCACCACCCTCAGTGGAAAACATTTCTTCCTTCTATCCAGCCTAAATCTCCCCTCCTTTAGTTTAAACCCATCCCCCCTTGTCCTGTCACCACAGGCCTTGCTAAAAAGATTAGAAGATTAAAAGATAGATTAATACAAGCTACACCACCGAGGTATTTGTCAAATATTACGGAGAACAGATATATGAACAAGCAACAAATCTTATCTTCGAGTTTACGCGATTAACCCGACAGCCGAACGCCCACAGACCACAGCGAAGCCAGCTAGACCAGGGATGGGTGGCGATTATTTACAGGACACCTTTACATTTTTCACAGTTATTCCCAGCTATTGAGGGGAAAGCTCCCGATTGAATGAATCTATCAGGTGGGTTTTATAAGACAGGAACATAGCCACAGACGTTCCTGAAGCCACAATCTGCTGCTACGGCTGTTGCAATTAGCAAGACAGTAGATAGATACACATATCTATACGGAAAGCACCACTTATAGGTGCTGTTTGTTGATGCTGTTGGCTCCTAGGGAAGGGAAATAGAAGAGATGTTGAGTTTTCCCTATATACTTCCAAGGTGGTGAGCGTCCATTCAGGTGAAGGCCGTTTTCATCACTGGGCAGAAATGATGAGAGTGGGCCTGGTGGCAGTGAGGTCCAGCTCCCGACTGCGCTGGGATTTACTGTGACCAAATTTAGCCAAGAGAGCAAAATCCCAACCATTTGTGACATCTCAGCTGGAAAACTCAGAATTTCCCTCGCCGTGACACCAGGACAAGGCCTGTCTGGGAAGATACTGGCAGCTAGAGTCCACGTAGTGACAACCCGCTCTGCTAACAGCGAGACGCTTGCTTTACTCTCGAGGGCATCCTCCTGCCTACGACAGGAGCTGATGCAGGGAACTTGCCTGTCCTCACCAGTCTTTGGACGATGAGCATCTCCAAGCCTTTATTCAGATCCTGTCACGTCTCACGAATAAGACGCTATTTTATGATGATAGCGGCATTGATCGTTAGAAGCATCAGCTGCTACCATCTTCCCCAGGGGTAACGCAGCCACCAACTGATCAGCGTAACACATACTATAATGTACGTAGGAGCGTGCGTGTGCACGCACGCACTCAACGCAGGGCTGCTACACTTACTGCGTTTCAGCGCCTAAAGCCACCAGATCTCCAAATACACGCAAACCTTTTATTTTTAGCTTTTTTCTTTTTTTTAAATAAAAAAAGAAGTCTGTTCCTCCAAGCACATAAATGTCTGTTAACTGCAAAAGGCTGCGTTAAACAACTTAAGATGCTATTGTTCACTTTACAAACAAGAGGCCTGCTTAGGAATTAAAGCACTTTCAAGGTGAGATAGTCAGTGCCCTGAGCTCTGCTGCAGGCTGGTACCACATCTAGCCACCGTAACTGGGCTACACAATCATCTGCAAGCCCTCAGCAAGAAGGACAGCACAGGGCCCACCAAGGGAACAGACCATCCATTTTTCTGAGCAACACCACAGCAGGTGCGGGAAGGATGCCCAATTTCCCTCTTTCTAGGAAATCTAGAAATTTCCCAATTTCTAACACTCCAGATAAATCAGTCTTGCTCACTGCAGGGGGGTTGGACTGGATGACCTCTAAAGGTCCCTTCCAACCCAAACCATTCTACGATTCTATGATCTCTTTTTGCTTCTAGGTGTGCAGTCCAATGGCTGGTCCGTTCACGTCCCGTCTGATGTTACTGGTGAACTTGGGAAGATGGTTATCCTGCCCTGTACTTTCACGCACCCCTACAAAACATTTGACCGGACCCTCACTGCCATTTGGAGGATCAAGGAACCTTACAACGGCACGGTAGTTTTCAAGTGCATTAGTCAGAGCACCAGCGAGCTCTGCAAGACTGCCATCAGCTACAAAAACAAATACAAACTGCTTGGCAACCCCCGGCACAAGGACCTTTCCATCAGGATTGACAATCTGACCTGGAGCGACAGCGAGAAGTACTTCTGCCGGGTGGAGCTGTCCGGAGATATCCACGACAAGTACGAAAGCAGGAATGGGATAAAGCTGCATTTGATTGGTAAGAAGGCATGAAAGCCAAAGGAGGCAAAGCCACCCCGTAGGGAAGCGAGAGCCACAAGGTGTGGAAACTGATGAGATGGTTACAGAAGTTGACCTGAGATGGTCTTCCAAAGGGTTGGCTTTTCCAGCTCTGGGGGTAATTTATAACATTTGGGCAGGGAATACTCATTGCCTTCTGCAGTCTTCCAGTGTGAGGTGATGTGCACGACGCAGGGAAGGGAATAGGAACAAGACCGGTAAGGAAATAGCCAGGCTCTGGCTGCCAGGGAAAGAACCAGCCAAGTCCTGGGCATCCATGCTCATTGCAGGGGGGTTGGACTAGATGACCTTTAAAGGTCCCTTCCAACCCAAACCATTCTGTGATTCTGTGATCCCACCTTGTTCCTGCAGCACAGGATCTGTGCAGGCAGCGGAGAGGTAAGCTGGGGTCAGCAGCCCATGGGGTGGGGTAAAAGATGTCCTTGGTATCAGGATTTAAACTGGAGAGCCTGGCTGCTGAGTATGTGTTAGCGAATGGAAGCACAAGCAGGTCTAGATGGTGACAGGGGTTTGGGAAGACAAGATATTGGGGTTTGGGAAGACAAGATACCCAGCATCCATGTGCCATAGGTCCAAACTCCTCTGGAGCAGGAAAGGTTAAGTACAAAGAGCCTGAAAACCAGCTCTGGTCAACAAGTGTCAAACCTGGGGAGCTGGCAGTCTCTGTTAACACTTAAAGCTCCTTGGGCTCACCTGACCATTGAGCTACACCCAGATTAGAGGACACAAGGAGGAGCTTCACTTCCTCTTGAAGGTTCTTACTGTCTCCAGCTTAGGCTGAAACACTGTTTTGAATCCTTAGAAAAAAAACCCACCCTGAGCTCTTACCCATATCTGACTGAAAGCAGCGTCTCCAGCTGCCGTGGTCACACTTAGCCAAGCACACCCGACCCTGTCCCTCTGAAGAGCACATGGTCTCGGGCTCCTCCAGTCTTTGCCAAGGGATCACTTAGAAACCGCAGGGTTAACAGCCACAAGGCAAAGCATCTTTGAGGCAACACTAGACAACAGTTGCACAAGGTGAGAAGCCCATCCATGAGGTGGACATCTGCATGGAAGTGACATCTGGATCCCCAAATAAGCTTGGGACCTATTGTGATAGCTGTTGGATGGACGTATGCCGGGTGTTGCTCCGTCCTGAGGAGCCTGTAGTCTAAATAGACACAGGGAAGGAGAGAAATGCAGAGGTAGACCACACAGCAGCCAAAATCTGAGTCTCAAAGTCACACACTGCCCATCAGCTCCCACTGAAGCCCACGTGCTGCTCGTAGTACAGAAACCCAATGCAAGAGCCCACCGCTGCAGCAGGACTCGTCTGCTCTGCCAGCTGAATAACATGGCTGGAAAAACATCTCCTTTTAGAGCTGCTCAGCACGGCAGACACACAGCAGAGCAGGCAGGGGTGAGTCTCCAGCACAGACCACCCTGGCTGTGCCCCTCCATGCCCAGGGCCCCCACAGCACCTGGGTCAGACGCACCCCCGGGCCACGACACGCTTTGTTCAGACCCAGCGTTCAGTTACAAGGAGACCTCGTTCAGGAAAGCGCTAACCCCATCTCCCCGGGTGCGCTTGCAGATCCAGGGAGCACTGGGAGACCCAGGTGGCCTTGGGAGCAGACTCAGACCTTACCCGCGAGCACAGAGGTGCCACGCGTTGGGTGATTTTGCTTGCGAAGAGAAACGGCCTTACGTCTGCCGTGCACCGCGGACGTGCAGATGGGGCCCGAGGATGAGCTCTGCTACTTCTTGGGAAGTTCTGCGTAGTTGAGGCTCTCCTTCGCTTGGAGCGGCTCCTAAGCACACACACACACAGCATGACCAGGGCAGGACGGCAGCAAAATGGGTCTCTCAGGGGCTGCCTGGATTTTAACGCCAAAGGAACGATAACATAAGCAGATACGGTACCCAGGCTGCACCCCGCTTTGGGAGTGGGCCCCGACACTATGAATGCGAGGGGTTAAATAATGCTTAAAAGGTTAATTTAAACACCGAAACACAGAGACATGACAACACAGCTAGCTTCCTTACTGATCAGTCTTCCAGCCTCAAACCTGTATTACATAGACAAGGGAGAAGACGTGCTGTAGGTGGTTGGTTGCAAGACATGCATTTGCTGTCCACCCTGATAAAAAAATGAGATAAATACTGAACTCCTGCTTTTCCTCCATGAGGACGCTCATTTAGTTCCCTTCAGATTCCATGATGCCTTTAGCAACCAAACGCACGAAATGGGTCAACAGGTCCAGCAGGAGAGGACGGATGGGTAAGACAAGCTTGGTCATAACAGCTACGCTTCCTTAGCAGACTAGACCAAAGATGACATGTTCAACAGTGCGCCTCAACATTTTACATCTCCCTAATTATCTTTGCCACTGTTCATTCAGTCACACAATCCCACCTGCTACAAATACAGGATACAAAATTAGTGGCTCTGTCTTGGTATTGGTGTGCTACCCCAAAGCAACCAGGAACCTACACCAGCTGTTGGGCGGTCACTGCAGGGATGGAGAAAAACATCAAAAATAGGTTGTAGCAAAGAGCGTAAATGTTCCCTGACAATAATTTGCCAAATCTGGAAAGTCTCAGGTGCTGAGGAAAGAGCTCACACACATGGATCTCTCCATGTGTGCTCTGGAGGTCAGAGACCAAGGGAACAGCCACAAGATGCTTGCAGGAGAGCACCGTGGCTGCCTTGTCCTGGACCATGTGGAGATGCAGCCAGTCCGAAAAGGTCACCAGCTGCACCTGTGCCCATGTTGTGATGGCACTGGGCTGCGATTCATAGCGCAGCTGCAGAAAGCAACCCATCTTTATGGATGATTGCCCTGCTACAGCACAGTGCCCCTGCCTTCGGCCACCATGGAAGGTACCAACAGCTGAAGTTGATCGAAGCTCAGGAAACTGCGTAAGGCATTACAGGGGTAAAACACAAAGAGAGTACACGTCCTTGCACCCGGGCTTTGCTGGGTGAATCCCTTTGCTCCTCTATCCAACACAGGCAGGGTGGGGAAATCCAGGGAAAGAAAGTGCCAGGAAAAACGAGGAAGGGGAGGTTTGATCCCAACGTTACCCTGATATAACACGCTGAGGGTCCACCAAGACCAAGCGCTCGTTCCAGGTGCATTGTGTTAGACCTGCCTTTGAAACCTGATGCACTTTCCCTCCCCTGTTGTGACTTCTGCAGCTGCCCCCAGGATCATTAACATCACTGTCGCCTCCAACGGGGATCGCAGCTTCCAGGCACGCTGCACCGCCGAGGGGGAGCCAGCGCCCGCCCTGACCTGGACCGGACCCCCCTACAGCAACATCACCTCCATCACCAGCATGAACCACCGCGTCACCAAGGAGCTCCGGTACCTGACCCATGACGGAAAATACACCTGCACTGCTGTCAACAGCCACGGGAGAGCAGAGGGGGCCGTGTACTTCTATAAATTCAAAGCACCCAACAGCTCCTTCTTCCTCATCCTGATCTTTGTGCCGCTGGGAATTAAAGTGCTCATTTTGCTGATGATGCTGGGCTTCACCATTTTCTCAAGAGGAGGTACGTGTCACCGTTTCCCTCGGTAGTCTTCCTCCATCAGGCTGGTAACCAGCGATGGGATGTGGCAGATAAAGCCAGGCAGGAGGGGCTGGGTTTGTTTGGTTTGGTTTTGTTTTGGTTTTTTTTAAATGATTTTATGATTTTCCACCCTAGGAGAAGGACATTTCTAATGGGAAATCTCAGAACAAGTAAGAGGGACCTCGTGGCTAGCTGGTCGCAGCCTGCAGACAGGAGGTCTCCTTCGGGAAGGGACCTTTGAAAAGACAGAGGGAGGAGGAGTTTCCTTGCACCTGAGGAGAAAGGTTCATAACCACCCTCCAGTGCAGCTTCCCAACAGCCCTAGGTCAGGCCTGGCTCCCCAGCTCACTCTGACCACATTGCTAACCCACGTCTTCCTTCCCGCTTCACAGGTCCCTCCTCTGCCCCATCCAGCCTGGCCCGGTAAGGACATTCCGCCTTCTACTCATGTTATCCAGCAGGAGGGTGGAGATGGCTAAGGAGAGAAATGCAACGTGTCCTTGGTCTTGGCAACAACCTTCCGGCCCAAGGGCAGGCTCCTGGGAGAAGGACAGGGTTGGGCTGATGGCCAGGAGAGCCGGTGTGAGGGACCAAGGCTTGGGCACTGCTGGGAGGAGGCTCTGGCTTGGGTACAACTGAGAAGAGACCCCACTGATGTGAGGACAAGGGACTGGGGCAGCAGATTGGAGAGACCATGGCACATGGATGCCGCAGCAGCAAGGGGCGAGCAGAAGTTTAGGTAGGAGAGCGTGGTAGGAAGCCACGTTAAACTAGCAAAAGAACCACCCAACTGAGGGACAGGTGAGGGGAGCAGGCTGGGAAGGCCTCTGTGGCAGGCTGAGGAATGATGAACGGGAGAGGGAAACTGTGCAACAGAAGCCTTCCCCCCCCCCGCACCCCAGTCTCTAACGGGGCAGAAAAAGGGGTCATGTCAAAGCTGATCACAGAATCATTTGGTTGGAAAAGACCTTTAAGATCATCGAGTCCAACCGTACCTGTCCACTACTAAACCATGTCCCTAAGCGCCTCGTCTGCCCGGCTTTTAAATACCTCCAGGGATGGGGACTCCACCACTTCCCTGGGCAGCCTGGTCCAGTGCTTGACAACCCTCTCCATGAAGAAGTTTTTCCCAATACCCAATCTAAACCTCCCCTGGCACAACTTGAGGCCATTGCCTCTTGTCCTATCACTTGTTACTTGGGAGAAGAGACCAACACCCACCTCACTACACCCTCCTCTCAGGCAGTTGTAGAGGGCGATGAGGTCTCCCCTCAGCCTCCTCTTCTCCAGGCTGAACAACCCCAGGTCCCTCAGCCGCTCCTCACAGCACTTGTGCTCCAGACCCTTCACCAGCTTCGTTGCCCTTCTCTGGACACGCTCCAGCACCTCCATGTCCTTCTTGTAGTGAGGGGCCCAAACCTGAACACAGCACTCGAGGTGCGGCCTCACCAGTGCCGAGTACAGGGGAAAGATGACTGCCCTGGTCCTGCTGGCTACACCATTTCTGATACAAGCCAGGATGCTGTTGGCCTTCCTGGCCACCGGGGCACACTGCTGGCTCATATGATGAGCTGATGACCTCTGCCAAGTGTGGAAGAAGGTATGGAGATGCCAAACAGCCCACCTCAGAGCCAGCTCACACGTGGCAGGGCCCAGTTCGTTAGCTGGTATCCATACGATGCTCCCACAGTACCCTTGGCATTTCCCATTACAACACCGTTCTTGGACACTCCTGACAGCTGTGGTGGCCAAGCTAGAAAGGGATGGGATAAAAAACAAACAAACTAACTAAAAACCAAACCCAACCCTTAGGCTAAAGCTAAAGAAGCTGTATCTGAGGTCAGCATAATTACATCTGCCTGGGGCTGCTCCCTTCCAACCCGAGTTATCCTCATGTGATATCTCCTTCCCCCACCTTACCCAAAACAGATGGCCATTTCAGCAGCACAGTCAAGTGTACAGCACCAGGACACAGCCAGAGAGCCACAGGGAATTTAATCCGACAGTTAAGTTTGTAACAACTATTTGCAAAAGCATAGTTCTTGCTGATTTAAGTGTGTCTAAACCATACTGCACCCTTGCTGATATTTGTATAGATACACACATAGGTGAAAGCTTAAAAACCAAGATCCTCCACGCTCTACATGAGAAGATCCTTCTCAGGAGGGGTTTGCACAATCTCCTGAGGCTCCGAGCAGCGGGACAGCAGCAGGAGTCAATGCTAATGGTGCAGGAGATCAGTCCGGATGCTGTAAGATGTCAAACATTAGATGCAACTCAGACACTTAAAAACTACCTGCTGCAGAGGGGAGGGTCGACGTCAGACGGTACTGCAGACCCTTGCTCTGACGCTCCGTAACTACTAGTTGAAGCCACTTACAAAGTCTAGAGCAGCCAGAAACGTGTCTTCACCTTATTCACTTCTTCCCCTGCCAGGCCCCAGCCGCAAGACTCCACCTACGAGAACTTTGACCGCAGACACGGCGGCAGCCAGACTTTGCCGACAGAAAGAACGGCGTCGAGACGCAGCTGAGGACCTGGGCAGCCTCATCCGCAGTCGCTCGCGCGGTTCAGATTCCTGCCTGCTCTCTACAAGGGTGCCTTTCCCCAGCGAACACAAGACTGACGTCGACTGATGCACAAAAGGTCAAACAGGCCTTGTAAGTGCGTGTTTTCCATCCCTGTTGCCGCTTACGAGCAAGAGAAGCCTTTAAAGGGAAGACAGAAGAAAGAAAAGAGGAAACAAAGAGGGATGGAGCTGGAAGAGCAGAAGAGGATCTGCGTAGGATGCCAGCTCTAACCAACCTGTGTGTTTTTAGCCCGTATCAGATAGCGTTTAGCGAGCAGATAACAGTCTACCATTTTCTCACATCTTTTTGCTTTGGCATTTTTCAAATGTTATTTCAAAAAAGCAGTTTTCACCACTCCACTTGTCAAACCACATGCAGCTTCCTAGAGCCAGCACGTGAAGTATTTTCATCTTTCAAATTCCAGCAGTGAAAAAACGCTACTGGAATTTCTGCAGGAGTTTTATTATTATTATTATTATTATTATTATTATTCCTTAACTTCCAGAAGACTTTATTTAAAGAGTTTAAAGGGAATCTTAACTTTCAAGAGGAGTCCAAACAGAAAGGAAAAGAGTTGTTCCGAAAGCTGGTCCAGCTGAAAGGCATTCAAAGGGCGGTCTGTATGGTAACTCTACTGCAGCTCCTAGTGCTCATGTGCACACACAAGCAGAATCTCAGAGCTTTGTGATAAATATGCTGTGAAAATGTCCCAATAAACCAAATTGGCTTTTTTTAAAAAAAAAAAAATTCTGAACAATTTCCATGTCTATGTTACATGAAAAAGTTCCTTTAAGGCCTGACTGCTCATCTCTTAAATTATTCTGAGATGAAGTCGCTACTACAAAGTCGCTGGCCATCCACAGACAAGTCTCTAACCCCACTGTGAAGCGCTCCAAGAGCAGGTGAAGAGCCCCAGCTTATGGTACAGGATGACACAAGTCAACCTGGAGTCTTGGTCAGGCAGACAAAGGTCCAAGAGAGGGCTGTGAAGAGCAATGGGTTGGTGTAGAGGAGGAGATAGAATGAAAAGATAAGAAGAAAAGGAGTGACAAGAACCTACTTTCAGGTTTCTATCACTGGATTCGATGCTCTGTGGAATCACTCCAGTGCAGCAACTCCAAAACTCTTTTCCTAACGATCCCGCTTCTGGTAACAACCACCGCTGGCTGGGAGCCCAAGCGGCTACTGAGTTACCATCAAGCCTGTGGTCCTGCTTGCAAGCTCATCCCCAGCCTGGGAATTATTATTTTAAAGTTCACCTCTTCATTAACATCTGCGCTGGGAAAGTAAAGTACAACTTTAAATGACTTGGCCAGGATAACAAGGAAAAAAAAGAAAGGAGAAAAAAAAAAAAAGGAAAAAAAAAAAAAAAAAGAAAGAAAAAAAAAAGATAAAGGCAAGGAAATATTTAAACCTCATCTTCTAAATCCCAGTTTAAAATCCCAGTAGTGGCAAAGCCAGGTTTAATAAAAATAGGAAAAGATGCAAAGAGGAGAAGGAAGTTGTAGCAGACAGCATAGTCATGGACCAGTAAGCTCAGGTTCACAGGCAGAAAGAGATCTCAGAGAGATTAACTGGACAAACTGAATTGAATTAGAAATACAATTAAGAAAATAAGAGCCCCTATGATTTATAGACATACATTAGAGTAATGAGAACCCATTCGTACCCGTGTATGGGATTGAAGCTTGGCTTACAGGGTTTTTCCTCTTGAAAACTACTTCTTTAACTCAAGGAGTTTGAGCCCAAACAGAAGCATCAGCCCTTGTGCCCCAAAACCACCGCGTGTGCCCCGTTGCACGTTATCAGCACCCTACGCGCTGCCAGCAAACGCACGCCACGCACCAGCTGCAGTAACTCAGACGTGAGGAACCTCATGGATTAGCGCTGGCCAACTTTTACTTACTTGGCTTCCAGAGCACAGCCCACGTTAGTGCAGCACATGGGAGAACAAGGACGTCCAGGTACAGGAACCCACCACACGCCTGGACACCAGGAAAGGCACCGAAATGAGTTTGCCCGAATCCTGCCCCTCTCCCCAGTGAGGGACCTCTTTAACCCATCCAAACCCCTGCAAGACTGATCTTCAACGGGAAGGGTCTGCTCTCAACACTTCCCTCTCACCACCCACTGTTTTGTCCTTTGGAAAGCAAAAGGTGCGGGGTGACGTGCAGAGGAGAGACCTCGTAATCAACAAAACAGGAGTGGAAGGAGCCCACTTCAGCGTACGTGCACAATAAAGAAGTGCCTACAGGACAGCGTCGTGGGGACAGCTCATACCTTTTCTGAGAAATCAGCACAACCAGGTGCCTCTCAAGCAGGGGAACAAGCAGGAGGAATTAAGAGGTCCATGCGCAGTTGCAGGGCTACAATCTCACTGGGGTGACGGAGATGCTGCGGGATAGCTCACAAGCCTGGAGTGCTGCCGTGGTTGGGGCCTCTTCAGGGAGGACAAGCCGGGACAGCGAGGACGAGAAGTTGTCCTTTATGCGAGAGCGCAGCGGGAACGCACAGGGCACTGGCCAGAGGTGGACGATGAGCCAGGGGAGAGCTTACAGGTCAGCATCAGCAGGCCAACAAACACAGGTGATGGCGTGGTGGGCATCCACTGCAGACCACCTGCCCAGGGAGCACGTAAGGAAGAAGCCTCACGTTGGCAGGCCCTGGTCCTCACAGGGGACTCAAACCACCCACTCAAACCAGTATATACTGGAGGGACAAAACACAGCAGTGCATGAGCCAGGAGGTTTCTAGTACCGACCTCATTTGGTCTCACAAGTGTGGCCCAGTTCCTCTGGCTTTCCCCCCCACCCAGTTTCTGCACAGTCAGGGTTTGGGAGGATTTGGCCATTGCTCTGTTGAGCATTTCAGCTTCCAGAGTAAACGATACCAACTTCCATCACCCCAGTGCCCCGGCCGCTGTGGGATGCCGTAGAGTCACCCTGCATAGGAAGCACCGTCTGCACGTTTCGTGCATCTCGCTGCTCAGACTTGCTGGTTTTCCACTCCACTGACTTAAGTTAATGCCACATTCGGCTGTTACATCCATTTCCCTATTCAGCCTTATTTTCTTAATAAATACTTAAGTTGCAATCCACAGGCAACAATTCATCCCGATACAACAACTCCTGTGCGAGTCAAACATTCAAAAAACCACAGATCTTCATCTTCCGACTAAACTGCATGAATTATCCAAAAGGCACGCTTGGTATTAAGTAATTATTCCAATTTCATCTCTTTCCACTGCAATCTACAGTGCTAAAAACAATACAAAACTCAGTTTTCCCCTGAGATTACCTGGTTACATTTATGATGTGAAAAAGAACACTGCAGTCTGTGGTAGGAGGGAGGGTGGGAGATGCTGAGAACGTGTAAATCTTTCCAGTAAAACTAGAAGAAACAAAAAGTCAATCTGTTGGGCACCATTTGGAGAATGAGACTCCAAGCGCTGGAGACAGAGAGCTGCCAGTGGATCTGTTAGTTCATAAAACTGCTCCCCTGTATTTGAGGAAAGCACAGGTTCAGACTTCTACCACTCTCCAAGAAGCCAGCAGATCAGTTTGTGAGCAACGTGTGCATCAAAAACAGCAGCTCACTGCGAATTCTCCCCGTTTCTTAGGGCCTACCATAGTATTATTCAGAGAGTACTTTAACCACGATAAAACAATTCATTTTCTTCACAATTATTAGCTCGAGGAATGGGGAAAAAGTCAACAGCATCATTTCTATTACATTTTAAGCAGTAACTTATTAAAGAAGCTGTTTCAATGGTCAAGACAAATGGACATGATGATGGTGTCAATGGTGTTTGCTGACAGCAGCGATCCCAGCCCAGTCCAGCCCTGCCCACCAGCAAAGCCCTCAACAAGAACGTTGTACCACCAGCACTGGAGGCATAGTTTTCCCCTACTTCCCTCCACACCACCAGCCTTCCCCTCATTTGGGATAAACACCAAATTCCACAGTCTGGGTCAGTTGTGAGTGCTGAAAGACCTGAACCAGTGCATCATCCAACGGTCACGTTATCACAGAGGTTTGGGGAATTTTGCCAGGACAGAGAAATGTTATTTATGTCATTACATAGACGAGCTTTCTCCTGGGTTCTGGGCACAAAACCAGGATGTTCTATCCCATACACGTTAAATCCAGGATGTCAAAGAGTCTCCAAATCGCCATCAACTGAGCAACTGCGTGGCATTCCCCCAGCACACTTTCATCTCCAAGAACAATTATGTGTTACCTGATGTGGATTCTTCCAGCAAGTTGAAAATATCATGGTGTTTGTCACAAATTACTTGATTTTTCATTTTTATTTCGCATGGTCTTTGCAGACATAGCATGTTATGAATACAACATTTGTAAAAACTCAACAGCTGAAACAATACCTCATTTTAAAAGTGCATGTCAAACACGTATATTTCTAACTTTTTCACATTTTTATGCAACTGATCGGTAACATTGAATCTAATAAAACCAGTGCTTTTAAGTCTTTGGCGGGGGGCGGGGAGGAAAGCAGCAGAATGTATTCTTCCAGGCGTGGATTTTCCAAAACAGTCTGTTAAAAAACACGCTGCATCGATATCTGGTTAATATATATATACATATGTACATCCCTCTGTATATGTATATATATTTATAGGCTCGCAGATAGAGCGAAGAACTCTAAGACCACATTAAGACGAAGGTGATCTAATGACCCAGCTGGCATAGTTAGCAGAATCTGTCAAGAAGAAGAAGGTGATTTGTTCTCCAACACCAGAACCACAGTTAAGAGCAACACTTTAAAGCATTATTGACTGGACAGTAGGTAGCACATTTCCTTCCCCTAGTGACCAGAACTAATGTTTTAACATGTAACCATGTTCTAAACATAAAGGCACAATTAATGGAGGAAGAGAAGAAGCGATTATTGTTCCTTCATAGAGGTGTACAGACTGGGACTGCTGGACCTTGGGCCACCTCAAGTAGATCAGTGCTAAAAGGGACAACGTTAGGCAAGCAACTGGGGAAACTCGCCTTCTGCTTTCCCTGAACAAGGCAACGAAACCAGTGATCATTCAGCTGAAACAATAGATTTACATGGCTCATGGTTCATGCTTTGGCAACAGAATTTTAACAAGTGATCACCAAATTTAATACAATATAAACACCTTTTCACAGTGTCTTCTATAATCTTGTCGCGTCATGCCCAGCTAGCAAGAAAAGAATAAACTGAAGTGGTGAGTGTCCACTTGTTAAACCACTATTTCCTGAACAACCAGACTTTCAGAATTAAGGAATCCTATCTAACATGAAGATAACTGACTGTTCCCCTCCCAGACACCAGGGATCCAGAAAATCCATCTCTGGATTTAAGTCACCTGACTTAAAAATAACTTGGCTAGAAGTGACTTGCATTTAATCAAGCAACATAGATGCAGTCGCACTAATATTTAGAAAAAAAGGAAAAAAAACAAAGTTCTTTAGTTCAAATTTTAGCTTCTGTTTACAGAAATGGGACAAGATTGTAGGCATGCCTTTCAGCTACAGATTTCTGTGGGATAGCAAAAAAAAAAAAAGGCAAAATTTAACATACTATCTTTCCAAACATACAAGTGACTTCACAAGTCTCCAAACACACGCTCACATAAGATTTAGAGGTATCGCGGTTAAGAAAGTCAAAACCTCTTTTACACACAATCCTCACCTCACTTTGAACTGGCCTGAGTGATGACACATTGGGAAATAAAAAATGCACAAAGCAAAAACTTAAGATGCTACAGGATGAGCTTTCCTGTCTAATGATTTGTACATCTGTCCTCAGGTATCCTCCTCTCAGATGTGCACCAGACACAGGAAGGTATTCAAGTGTTTTCAGTCAACAAAAAGTAAGCAATTCCACAAGCCTACAAATCAAAAGAAAAGAAAGAAAACCTTAAAGAGGAGAAAACTTGCCAGTGTGCAGTTCCCATTCACATTTCTGACTTAAAGAGGAATTCTGAAAGGTAAAAATTACTTGTGCAATAATAACATTAAGTGTAAACCACAGGAATCAACACTGCACGATTCTGCAAGCTCAGTGCTGCTACCGTATGCTGTCCAAATAATGCACTTCTGGGTACAGAGTGTTAATAAGGAGAGCCAAGAGATTATTGCCGTCTCGAAGACAATGTTCTGGGTGCTTGATGAACTGAGAAGCCTGGGAGAGCTGCTCTTGATAATCCATATATTGTTTGTTTGATGCCATAGATTCAAGAGTATTCAGGGCCTGGAGATACAAGGGAAAATTCTGTTAGCTGGTGTGTACTTCAGTCCATAACACACCAGTTCATGAGCCACCATATTCACAGCTCCACTAGAAGATCCTTATTTACTAAAGATCCTGGAGTATTTGGAACAAAACAGTTGTAAAACACAATCACATAACAGTGTTTCAAGTCAACTCATATTTTTCAAGCTGCTCCTTCCCCAAGATCAACACAACTGTTCTACCAAGGCTTGCTAGGATTCTGTAACCCAAATATTGTCAAATATTTACTTCATGAGCTCAAGACATGGTTTCAAGGAAATTACGTTGAACTACAAACTGCAACACACTTAACTATTCACTTCAGGTTTTTCTTATGAGCATCTTTGACTTTCATAAAAGTATTCTCTTGCTCCCACTAATAACGTTACAGAGACAACGTCAAGTTAGAAATTATGTGTGAAAGAAACTACGCTGGCAGCACCAGCCAGGGCAAATGCTGGAAATATGTCTGAGCAAGTTTCATTCATTTCTTAGAGAAGAGAAACAAGTTGTACCAAGTAAGCTACTTTGCTTTGGTTTCTAACCAACTCCTCCTTCCTCTTCACACGCACTTACTGAAACAACATGGTCAGTGCACATGCTAAAGAAGGAATGTTTATTTGTCATAGGGCTTTTAAGCCCTGATCTCACATAAACAAGTATTAGTGTGAATGTAGTCCTGCTTTATCACTGAAAAGCAGTGCAATCACAGCACCATTGTTTTTTCCTGTTTGTTTTAAATTCCTTCTACCTGCTATGTTCCAAAGTTTCTGAACTCAGGGTTTACAGATGAAAAGTTCGTCTGCACCTTTTCTGTGTATAAGATTAGAAACTCATGCCTTCACATTAATACAGAACGCTGTATAAACAGTTTTACCTAGGATCACTTTAGGTTAGGGCTCAGGCACACAGTCCTGCTACCAGAGTTCAGCAAACTCACATCATCACCTGGCCTATACTGCACCTGGCAAGTTCCAAGATGGTGTTTTGACGTATAGCAAAACAGCACACAAGGTTTGTGATTCATCCCCTTCCCTGAGAAGACAAATGAGAGCAACAAGCTATTTCTGAAATTCAAAATATAGAGCCAGGTGTAAAGCAGTAGCAAAAAAAAGATTGAGGACATTCAGGGCCAAATAAAATCAACAAGCTGAGAGTAGGATTTAGCTCGAAGCAACGCTTGCAGTGACTCTTATAAGCCTCAGCCCGCAAACTGAGCAAACGTGCAAAGAGGGCACGTCAAGAAGCCAGCAACTGGCACACACTACCTGCTGGGCCTTCTGCGACAGCTTTGGCTCTGACCCCGCTTTCAGGCGGACTTGACTCTCTGCAGGAATCTGCACCAAGAGGAAGGCAGACAAACTGCGGGCAACCACCCGAAACCTTGCGTAGGGAAAAGCACAGAGAGAGAAGGTGGTATCAATTTGCAAGTCCTCAACAGCAGATGAACTAGATTCTATCCCATGAGATCTCTCTTGCATGAGGAACATAGTAAAGGCTTTACAGGACCTTTTTCAATGCATTAGAAAAAAATAAATCACTTCAATATATACATAATAGTATATCATACATACTGGAGGGTAAGATAATACCATACATATGAAATGTTACATCTGTTCCAAGCTTAGCTGCAGCCTTGAGGCCACGTATGAAATACTCCTCCATTTCACAGCCTTTGAAACACCCACATCAGCCAAATCAAGGGATGAGTTGAAAGAGACCAAGATTTCAGAACAATTTTAACAGGATTGCATCCCAGGTGGTCTTTATAAACATACAGTTACGCTTAGGTACTGTGTTGAATTGGTGTTCCACAAACATTTACCTTTTTTTTCTTGGCATTCTTTCCATAGAGAACTTGATTTTAATACCTAACAACCAAACTTGTCTCTCTTTAGAAGGCAAAGTGAGTAACAAGCAAGCACGTATTTCTTACGTGCCTCTCTTAACACTTCCAATACCTCAAGGTTAAGATGGAAAAGGCAACGTGCACGTGATGATACAAAATTCTTGTGAGGTCAACTGGAACAGTCTTCTACAGACCAGGTGAAAGTATTTTCCACTAACAAACAGTCTCCCTACCAACCTCGCTGGAAAAGAACATTAAGCCAGAATCACAACTGCATTTTCTTTCCTCTTCCACCACAAACTTTGCAGAAGTTCATATCCACTTCTTAACCAGATTAAAACACTCGCTACATTTTTTTCTGTGATGGCCCCAAACAAGTTTATAGATTTGGGGACAGCATGGATTCAGAACATCTTTTGACATTGCACTGTGCAGTCTGGATCCGGGCTGCAGCTTTTTTAACATGACGACTCATATTAAATCACCTAATTCACTGTACCTTCAACCCTTACCTGGGTGACAAAGGAGACCTCCTGCCTAGCCCGATAGCACCAAGTATTCCAGAAGTCAGTCTCTCCTCGGCCAGCAGACTCTGCCTGCCCTGGATTGACAGCAGCGTCCGAATGACAGATTCGATCAGAACGGTGTCATCTTGCTCCATCTGAATCAAGGATAACTGCATGGCTTTATGCCACCAAAGAAACAGCTTTGCCTCTTCCTTTGCTGAGCTTTAGGTAAGATTTAAAGAATAAAAAAAAAAAAACAAAGTATAAGTTAAAAAACAAAACCAAAAAAAGTCCCAAAGAGTCAGATGCATAGGTAAAGAAGTTTGTATCTCTCCCCATTAGGCCCACGAAGAATTCAGATGGTTAATTAACGACAGCTAATCTTACTATATGAGGATAGCATAACTATACTACCCCATCAGTTACTATACTGCTGTAACTGCTGCTGTTACAGATTTGATGCAGACACCAGCTAGCAGGGCCTGTAAGAGGACAAAGAACAATGCTTCCTTTTAAGCTTTACAACCGAGAATAAATGCTACTGCAGCCATAAGTGGACTTAAACTTCTCTAAGACTTGGTACAAAAGGCATGGAGCTTTATCTCTACTCTTTTTTTCCTTTACTTACCAATAAAACACTTTAGGAAGCACTAGCTGTTGTTTCCACAACAATTTAGACTTTTAATATGATCTTCTAGAAAAGGAAACATTGGAGTTTTTTGTTGAGCAAAGCACAAAGTGAAGTTCCTCCTACGATATTTTTAATCTTTCCCCAAACAGTTTGCATTTTAGGTAAACAAGCTCAGATTTTCCACATAAAGCATCAGCACGAGTTTCCTGCATCAGACTATCCTCGCATTACTCCACCCAGTCATTTCCCATCCTAGGCACCCTCAGCTTTGATGTTTAGAGCAAGGTTTAATTTACTGTGTATGGTGGCTTTGCTGTCTCCTTCACACTTTGGCAATCAAATTACTATGGTACCTACAAAAGTGAAAGTATTCTTTGAATTTCAAGAAACAGCAGGAACGTACGTTTTCCCAAAATGTTCTTTCATGGCAAATATGAACATTATCACCATTAATATGGAAAAATGTTCACGTTTGCTCAATTCTGGCAATTTCAGCAGCAGCTGTAAATACAGTACTTACATACTTGAAGTACAAAGTATTATCATTTTAACCCCCAAGCCATCCATCCTTTCCCACCAGAACCCTGTTATCTAATAAGTTGTTTTACAGCAACAGAGGCTGCTAACTCTGGGCACCCCACCAGATCCACTGCGTTCAGATTTGGTTCAGAGCTGCTGACAAGCAGCTTTGAACACCAGGTCTCTCAGGAATGTCAAACCGAATATTTAGCACATAACTCATCCCACCTAGTGGACATTCTGGAAAGTGGAACCCACAGAGATTTAGGGTTTGCTTAAAGTAATTTTAACTGAGCACAAATCCAGGCTGCCGCTGAAATCAAGCTTCTCTGACTGAAAACTGACCAAAACTGCACCAGAAGTGTTCAAGTAAATAAAATTCCCTCTTCTGTTTAACCACAACAATTATTAACGTTGCCACTGGGGTTGGGCAGACTCCGTAATAGTGGATATAGAAGGACTGGCCATTTCATCCAGCACTCTGGTGAAATTAACCTAATTAACCTGGCCACTTAATTATACCAGCTATACAACTATAGCCTTATTTAAAAGTCAAGGCATATTCAGAAGCCTCAAGTTTCGTACCTTGGGTACACTTGCTCCAGCCATTTGCTGATGGTTAGCAGGATCTTCATTTCGTTGGTAAGAGTTTGGTCAGTGTTTAGGCATTGCAGCAGGTAGACATACAAGGTCAAGTAGCTTCCTAAAGACAGACACTCCTGCAGGAATTCTTCCATGGTTAGCTCAGGAACTTGGAGGGAGGCGAGTATAGGGCCCCAGCCTAAATCCTGGTGGTGAGGACAATCTACAAAGAGAACAAAAGGACAGAACAAAGAGCGTGTGAGAAAGCAGCACGCAGTAAAACCTAAGACCTAGAACTACTTCACTGTGTTGCTATAAGTTACAGAATTTGGGCTGGTTTAGCTGTTTTCCAGGTAATCAGTTTGTCGTGCAACTCTGATGGAGAGAAAAGAAAAACTCCACTATCACAGGGCACCTCCTCGAGGTTAAGGTGAGGTATTTTCCCAGCATTCAGTCAGGATTAAATTTGAAAGTTTTAGCAATGGAATTTTAAATCTTTCCTTCAGGTGTACTGAAATCTGATCACACAGAATGTGGAAGAAATCAAAATGCAGTTCCACAAGGATTATGTAAACAGAAAGGAAAAAAAAAAAAAAAAAAGAAAAAACCCACACCACAGAATTTCAGAGTCTTACCAATCAAGAATATTTTTTTCTTAAATTAGCCTACAGAACACTAGAGAAGGCGACAAATACCTGTTTTGTTCTCTTTGGATGATTCTTTTTTTTAAAAAGTCCTCCCCTTTAGCTGGAAAAATGGCAACCGTTACACTGAGCATATCAGTTTTCACAGAGACAGGTATAGTTCTTAAGAAAATACACAAGTAGAGCAGTTGAAAAACCCAAACCACAATGGCCTAATTTTTCTACATCTAGTTACTACAGCACATGTGTGTGTGACAGTTGGGAGCCATCAGATACAAAGAAAGGAGCTCTGATTATGGAAACTGGATTAAAACTCAGTTCCAGTACTGGGCAGCACAAAGCTATAAGGATCCCAGTCGATTTGTATTTAATGGGCGTCCAAGACTGATCAAAGTTTTTGAGACAAGCAGCAGAAGACGACAGGCTCCTACCTTCATTGAAGTAAGCAGTGATACAGGCTTCTGTCGTCTCTGCCATGTGTCGCACAGAGGCCAGGCTCTGACACGCTGCTGTGAGAAGGGGCATTGCTAGCAACCCGTGCACTTTGCTGTCAATCCACTTTCGTAAGCTCCCCCGTAGCGACTCAGCTGTTGCAACGCTAGAATTGTTCATCATCATCAGCGTTTCTGTAAAGAGGCTGCTGAGGGCCATATGACGTGTTTGCAGATCCATATCTGAAAATCAGAAAGAAGAGAACATTTCAGTAATAGACACTAGAACCCAAATTCAACTTCACCACTGAACTCTTTCTGTAGATGCTGAGAAAAGCCTCTTGCTCATTACACACCTCAATTCCTTGTCTGTACTTACAAAACTGCAGTAAGACACCCGTTCCTCGCAGTCTCTTCCCTTGATGAGATAGTTCATCATTCAATAAACAGAGAGACAGCTGATAAGACTGTACAGCAGAGTACACTGGAGCCCATTTTTCACCTAGGGTCTTTTACCGTGACTACAGTGCAAATAAATTGAATGATAAAGCACGTTTACAGTCTCCAAGAAAACCTGGGTATTAAAACACAGTTTAAAGCACAGCTTAGAGTGAAACAACCGAGATTTTAGATTATTCAATTTGAAACATGACTGAGATGAGCCCTGAAATGTTGCAATCCCCTCGTGCATTTCCAGGGTTCTAGATTTCCTGCTAATCCCAGTGTTCAACCCCAGAATATTTTTTTGAAACCACCTCTTGACGTTGCCTGAACTTATTATCATGGGCCACCTGCAACAGTACCCTTGAAGCACAAACATTTCCTGCGCTTGGCTCTTAAAAGTCTAACTACAGAGTAGACCTTTGCATGTATTGATGAAAGAAAGCTACCATTGTTATAAAAGAAAATTTTCAAGCAACATCAGGCATTGTAGAAGGAAAAATTTCAACTGGTTATGAAGAAAAGTTGTGCACAAAGAGGGATTAATCACTGGAAAAACATCACCCAAAGAGGTTGAGACCTCCACACTTGCAGATATTTGGAAGCTCACCGGACAAGGCCCTGAACAACCTGATTTAACTTTGAAGCTAGCCCTGGTTTTGAGGAGGTTGTTGGACTACAAGCCTCCAGAGGTCCTTTCCAAGCTAAGCTGTTCTGTTTGTATCATCTAAAAAAAAAAAAAAAAAAAAAAAAAAAAGGCAGAAAAAAAAAAGAGCCCCAAAAGTCATCTGTCATGGCACAGCTCTCCAGTAAGGTACACATCTTACCACAGACCAAACGAGAAAGCCAATGCCAGGAGGTTAACTGACTTACCTAAGTTCACAACTAGTTTTATAGACAAGTCCCACTTCACAGGCTGCAGACCACCAAGCAGGACCACCACCAGACACCAGGGCCCACCAGATCTCCTGGGACAAGTCCTGGAGCAGCACCCATGCAGAAGTCCAGCTTTCTCCTCCCCAGCTGTTGTCAACAAAAGACGCTGCCCTGGAGCTCTTCCAAAAACCTCCACCTCCAAACCTCACAGAGAAGCTAAATCCAATACACACCACCCCTTTCCTGCCACTCTGCATCAGGATCCTCCTGCATTCCACAGCCTGGTTGAGCAACACTGAACATTCCCTCTTTCAGCCCTGTAACACATACCAGCGTGCACAGGGGTTCATGAAACAGAGCTGCCCCTCTTATACCGGAGCTCCTGTCTCCTCCAAAATTTCTCAGCTACGAGGAGTGTCAGCAGCATCAGCCAAGCCTTCACCTCTCTCCAGGTCACAAAGAGTTTTGCTGACTATGGGGCTGTCCTACAGAGCTTCCCCAAGCAGCAATACAAGTACTGACAGTTATCACCCTCAGATTTTCAGGCACTTTCTCTTCACTCTTGCTAGCACAGCTGTGTGGGTCATGGACAGGAAGAGATACAACTCCTGACACGTATTTCTGTGTAGTACAGCAAGATGACTGATTTCACCCAAAGTTTTAGTTTGATAGAGGAAGCTCAGGATGGTACTAGTACTAAAATGGAGATCAATATAAATGCTGTGGGTGTGGACACACCATACCACTAGTGTACATCAATATAATTCCCCTACTTCGATATAGTCAGTTTTCCCAATTGCACAACAGTTTAGAACCTGAACCCTCAGGACCAAGAGAGTGTACCTGTGTCATCCTTCCTTTTAAAAAAAGATGCAAATGCCAAATAAAATTTAAAAAAAATTAAAAAACTAGACAACAAAGAAAAGAATCCCTCAGGCTCCTGTATATCAGTCAGTTTTACTCACAACATAACCTGTTTTTTCTGTTGGTTCTGTCACTCTTGACAGCTCTACGGGGTAATGTTCGTATTTTTGTTTTGTGATAATATACCACCTATACATACATCATCAAAGCAACATGCCCTGCTGCCCATAAGGGAGACATTATAGTAATGTAAGTAATTAAGTAGTCAGAGATGTTCAACAATGCATGCAGTAGAATGAAGGATCTTGACAGCTTTAAAGTAATTTCCCACTTCTTGAACACAAACCTGGAGGATTAAAGATGACTACATCATCTAGCAACTTGGACATTTCTTGTTCCAAAACTGCAAGAGTAATCCTTCCGCTTTGTTCTAAGGTGCTGAGAAATTGAACCACCTGGCGAATGTATGCTCGGCACTTCAGTGTTGCATCCTGTTAATCAGAATTAAAATCAATTAGAAAAAAATCATGCCTAGAACTCTTTCCACACTCCATACATAATATACAAAAGGCAAACATTGCAAATGATAAGAACAGCTCAGAGACACTGCAAAACCAGTTCAACTTACAAGGTGGATGTGACTATCCGAAGATGCACCAAAGCCTGCTGAGATTTTCAGAAGCTTCACTATCAGTTCAGCTGCAGCATCCTTCGCAAGGATAACAGAGGGAGGGTAGTGACTGTTGCAGTAGCTGATGATGCTTTGATAAGACGAAATGCCCACAAGCTGCCAAGGAAGGGAGCTGGTCTGTCCAAGAAGATTTATGAGTGGCGATTCCTGAAGATTTAAAGACATCAGTCTAAGCTCTACCTTCTTCGCTGTTTTAAATTAATATTCACAGCACTCAATATTGGAAGGAAGCCCAGACTCTGAAATTTGAAGGAGACAGAGCAGAAACCCCACAGAAATAGTTGACCACTGGGAGTCTGGATGAAAATCAACTCCTCATTCAAGCAGCAAGCCAACACACGTATGTCATCTCTAGCATTCACGTACAAGTACTCAGAATGCTGCAGCAGCAAACATAAAAGTCAGGGAGAGCCATTAAAATTTGACATGTAAACATGTAAAGACAGCTAGAAAGAAATGGGGAACCTACAAGGTAAAGGCACTTCAGTAGAGGTTTAAAAAAGGCATTAAAAAATTATTTTAAAAAAAATAAGTTCACAGTAGGACCAGGGACAGAAGCCAGGTCCCTCAATTTTCCATTCAGTGAATCATCTACCAACCTGGGGGTCTCCTCAAGTGCTTATTCTCATAAATAATGTTCACTCATCGTGAACAGAACAGCAGCCTACAGCGTCCACAACTCGCACAGGCAGCGCAAGTACACAGATGAAAAAGTCTCTCTGTCTACAAGCAGAAAGTCTAGCCTCAGCTACCGCCATCCTCCTCTCATGGGTTCATACACATCTGCAAATCAAAAGGGCCCACCCCGGACACTGAGAAGCACCAAATTTCTACATGTTATAGAATGAACAAATACTGGAATTGTGTTGACGACCAACACAACCTAAAGGCTTTAAGGTCTAACCCAAATTGGACTGCATCAACAAGAATGTGACACCGGTACATCAAGTACTTCTCGAGTTGCTCATGCGCTGGAACACGGGGCTGAGAAAGTTTGAGATTTAGGTCAAGGTGTCACAGGACTGTTCTGGGAGGTAAAAAATGAGTGACAGCGTGCCAGTTTAACACATTGCTGGAGGCTAGGAGGGAATTCCTGAGGCTGACTCATACGACGTACAAACAGGTATCTTTCAAAGCTTGAGAAGCTTCTGATAAGTAAATACATTCAGGTCAGAGCATATGAGCTCCGGTAATTTTCCTAAACTGGAATACAGTGTTGATCAAAGGCTGCTGGTGACATCTTGACCCAGCATCTCGTAATGCCTCAGAGGAAACAGAAAACGGAAGACGCTGCAAGTGGGAGAAAGCTGGCAGATGTGAGATGGGACTTCTTGAAAATTACCCAGCCCCTCTGGAAGAGTCCTCCAGAAGCAACGGACTGAATCAGACTGTGCTAAATTTACCCACACAGAGCTCTTAGCAAAAGCAGGGTTTGGAAAGTTCATCCTAACGCCCAGTGTTTCTCTTCTCTATTCCAACAATTCAGAAATACTGGAACGTAACCGTAAATGGGAAAAGCGCTGAGACATCAGAGATGATCAAATCGGAGCAAGGGGACAAGAAAACTCAACTAAGATTCAACAGATAAAGTTAATCTGTCCCCAGTAACTCATCAGAAGCAGACAGTGACAAGCTTCTTAAGGATATACCTGGTCTTCAAGATGTTGTTACATCACTGTGACTTGTCGTCACATCAACATGGAGTTAGGAGGGGAGCGTTTTATGGTAAGAAATAGATGTTTGCAAAAGCAGTCCTGAGTAAGGACTGAACAGCACTTTTTCATAACTCCTGAGAAAACATGTTCAAGCAGACATATATTTTCTTTTTAGACAGCCATGAAAAAAAACTATGGTCAGATCAAGCGCTGCTCCTAACCTCACAGGGACGAATCCCATTCCTGAGTTGTCCTTAAGTTGAAGCGTGACCAGTACTGGAGATCAGGTTGGCCAACATCACAAACATGCGCAGTAAGAGACGGAGCCAGGCATAAGCTTTTCACAAATGAATGATTCTTTACCATCCCTCCACACATTCATGTTTGCCACTCAGAAAAAGCAGCAAGGCACAGCGGAGGTTTGTGTGACTGCCTGTGACAGAATAAATGTGACTCAGGGAGCCTCCCGATTCCTCTCACAGCACCGCAGCTGCTACAAGCATGAACGCCATAGTCAGCGCTGCTCCTGCGCTCATGGGAGACTGCCCGAATCGGTGGGCTGATGCTAGACACCCTTTTCACTCAGGCTCTCAGAAAAAGCTTCACCTTAAGTTATATATAATATTGCATATATATATACACATATATATATGCACATGTCTCGTAGGTGTATATGTAAATTCTTGCTAATACTACCTCTACTTTGCATGTGCTTATAACTAAGGCTCTCCAAAACCAGGAAAGAGAAAAGACATTTTAATTAAGGGCTGGCTTTAAGAGACAAGAAAGACCTACTATGCAGCAGGTGAAGGGTGTGGAGCACAAGTGCTGTGAGGAGCGGCTGGGGGAACTGGGGTTGTTCAGCCTGGAGAAGAGGAGGCTGAGGGGAGACCTTATCGCCCTCTACAACTGCCTGAGAGGAGGGTGCAGCGAGGTGGGTGTTGGTCTTTTCTCCCAAGGAAGAAGCGATAGGACAAGAGGAAATGGTCTCAAGTTGCGCCAGGGGAGGTTTAGATTGGATATTAGGAAAAACTTCTTCACGGAGAGGGTTGCCAAGCATTGGAACAGGCTGCCCAGGGAAGTGGTGGAGTCCCCATCCCTGGAGGGATTTAAAAGCCGGGCAGACGAGGCGCTTAGGGACATGGTTTAGTGGTGGACAGGTACGGTTGGACTCGATGATCTTAAAGGTCTTTTCCAACCAAATGATTCTATGATCCCATACTTAACTATGAAAACAACTGCACAGTAGTTTTACATAACAATTTTTTTTTAAAAACACTAATGAAACTAACATATATATTTGTTCCTTCCAAAACCTGGAGAGTCATTTTCTAACTCCAGGACACTGTCTGTATTTATTTGCCTACTCTGTACAACACTACTGAATCACAGCACTTACAGAAGTTTCTTAAAAGGAACAGCAGCTCTTCTCTTCTCAGAGAAGTTATACAAAACGCCTCACATAAGGATTTAGTCTTGGCCATCTCTAGAAGACTATTTGGGGTATTTTACCCAGGCACTTCCGAGATAATCATTCTGCAAGTCAGAAAGTCGTCACAGCCTGTGTCCTTGCTAGCAAAGGATTATTCTTCTTCTAAGATAGACAGGTATGAACCTTTTCAAAAATTACCTCTTTGCCTATAAGTTGTTCCTCCTTTGCCAACAGGACCATCATATACAGCAAACAGACAATCATGTTGTGAGTCTGAGGATGAGGGTTGGGATTCCAGGCATCAGAGAGGACACTGACCCAGTTTATTTCACATAAAACACAACCCAAGAATAAGAAACAACTCTTGGGACTGCCTCTTTCAATCTAGGAAGGAGAAAGGAGGAAAAAAAAAAAAAAAAAAAAAAAAAAAAGAGACAGGTACATAAAACAATGTAAGATATAAATACATTCATACTTTTCAACTCCTTAGCCAACCATAAATCCACAGCAGCATTTTAGGTCAGCAGAGGAGTAGACAGACATTGCTTCTCCATCATTTTGCCCCCCACCAGAAGAGTTGCACATACAACTTTCTAAGCCTCTCAAACAACCAGCACAGAATACCAAGCTACTGCAAACCAGAAAGAAATAATCTACTACAAACTCTTAGCTGCACAATTGGATCCATTTCTCTTCGCTCTAAGAGAAACTAAGAAACTCTGAGCCTGTTTAGAACTGCATGAAGAACTCATCCCAGACAGGTAAGCGGTAAATCCTGGAGCATTTCCACACCTATCTGCAGGTTTACGTTGTCTCAGACAACTTGGAAGTGAGAACAAGATGGCAATAGTAAAATATATTAACTCTAAATACTTATTAAATATATACGTAATAAATGAGACATTCGGATAGAGCAACGACAGATTACAAGGACTGCCAGCTTTACAGCTCCCCACAACTTTGTGTAAGACTCCATAGCACTCCTTCACAAAAATCATCAGTCACAAAACAAGCAGCTATGAATACTACAACAAACTTTAAAAGTTTACTTGCCAAAGAACTGTCTCCAGTTATTTTCAAGGGCAACACTGATTATGAACTTAATTCAACAAATGCCAATGTACTCACTTTAAAGAACTCTTCCATAAGCATCTGGTCTGGATGCATTTCCTTCCATGGAAGCCTTCTGAACTCAGTATGGAAAGTATAGAGAATAAACTCAGGCATTTTGGGGGCTGTGCAATATTCACAGTAGTGCATCAGATGTAACCAGAGAGCCCCACGGTGGCTTGGCAACAGCTTATCTAGATTCAAAGGATACAGTTGAATTAACAACAGAAAAAAATTTAGGGAAAACTTGATTACAGAAGAAAGTCCAATTTTGAAGATGAAAAACCATAAATGCAAGTTACACCAAAATACATGTGTCAAAGAAAAAAAAAAATGCACATTTTTAAGCTTTTAGATTTTTTTTTTTCCTCCACATCAGCAAGTGGGGGAGCTTGCGATTTCATGCCCTTCCTCGATCTTTTGAAGAGCTGCTGGACAATAATCTGAAGTTATAAAATACTTTTGGGTTGGTTTTGTTTTTAAAAAAAGATCTTATGAATCTGGAATCTCATTAACCATGCAATGATATGTTATTTTTATTTATTTATTTCTACACGGTAAGTTTGAATCTAGTTCATCCCTAAAGGTTGTTCAGAAGTATTTGTGAAATTAATTTTTTTCCATTCCTCTGTCTAACTACATGTTAGGCACAACAAGCAATGCTAAATAGGAGCTCAAAATGATCAGTCCTGGAGATTAAATTACCCCCAAGACTAGCAGTTGAGACACATGTATCGGTCATCGTGACATGCTACTGCATATGTTGTATGGGAACAACATACAGACCTGGAATGAAGTCATGCACTTCTCATGACAGCTCATTTTGTTTTGCTTTCCTCCACATTAGCTTTGTTATCTGACAGATACGCATTTATCAATCACATTATATACCCTTGCCAAGAAAAAAAGCTCTCTCTTAAGGATGAAATAAAGAAATGCTCCTGGCACCACCGCAGTGATCGTCTTCGCTAGAAGTTCATAACAAACAAAATCCCCTCACGTCCCACATCTCAATCAAAACCTTTTTTGTTCTGATAGAACAGAAAGTGCCACTACATTAAAAGAGCATGGACTTCATGGACTTCATCGTCCCTGCTCACTGCAGGGGGGTTGGACTGGATGACCTCTAAAGGTCCCTTCCAACCCAAAGCATTCTATGATTCTATGATTCACCCACCTTTAAAGCTCTCGTGCAAAAGCTTGATGCAATCTGTAAACAAACAGACCATGGTGGATGCTACAGGGGTGTCGCTCTCTAACCAAGGGTAACAGGGCTGGTTACTTAAAAAAAGTGAAGCAACACAAATTTCAGTGATGAGTTACCAGACCATAAACAGATGATAAACACTTAAATGATTTAAATATTCTAAAGCATAGTAAATCAATATAGTAGGTAGTACACGGTAAATCAATATAGTAGGTATCAGCAGTCCTTTCATTCAAACCCAACTCTTTAGAACTGCCTGTTTCTTCCTTAGAAGAGGTCTATATTTTAACGTCACACTGAAGATCCACGATACCATTGAGTAAGCAGAGATTACTTGTTTGATATTTCAAAACTGAATTAAATACCAGCAACACAGGAATATCTGAATGACAGCACATACCACCTGCAGTCAACCTTCTGATTAAATGCTGGAGATACACTCACAGGTCAAAAAGCTTTTGGCTTTGGAAGAAAGGCAAATTTAAGTGTATAACACTACAAATAACTCTCCATGTGAAGACAGAAGTACACAAGACAGTAGATCATCATAGGACTGATTTGGTCCAAGGTTTCTTTACGTACCACTGGCATTCGGGGTTGCATTTGTTTGTTTCTTTTGTTTTGTTTTAAACTAAGGAGTTACCAGTATTATGGAAGCTAAAAAAAAGGAACCTAAAAATTTAAATTTGAGTGTTTCCAGAACTAAGTGTAATTCATATTTCTCTTATCTCTGCTTCCTGACCAGAGCTTGGTTATATTTCTTGTATCTAAAATAATTACTCAATCCAAGTCTTGGAAAATTTGACTTAAGAAACTCATGAATTAGTTCCGTAATTGTTAAGGATATGACACAAGTCACGGCTATTTAAAGGAAGGTCACAATACAGTCATGAATTAGAAAAAAAAAATCAGGTAACGATGAAAGTCGTTATAAAGTCCTTGCTTGAGCAAAAACTCATTTAATTTTAAAATGCAATACATACCTTGCATCTTCCTTATCCAAGACCAGTATCCATGGTTTAAAGAGCCCAGCAATGACTGAATACAAGGACTGCAATGCTAGAAGAAAATAAAACATAGAAGTTGCTTTTTCCCCCCCTCAAATTAGCAACAGTGAACATATTACACTCTTCCAAACTTGAATATAATGTCCTTTGCTTATTCCAACATTTAATCAGTTCTTCCTGGTCAAATAAAAATCTAAAATACAATATGCTTATCCATAACTCCGGTTAACAATATGATTGTTTTAACAACAATCGTAAGCGTTTTGCATTGCTTAGATGTTTTATTAGTATCACTTTAACACATCTGAGATTGTAGGGGTAATGATGATTTACACTT
>VYZW01019936.1:304-13069 GCA_013401315.1 Balaeniceps rex
CTTAGAAATGAGGAGCCAAGTTGAATGATCCTAAAACATATTATGGACGCTTACAACCACATAATGCAGAAGCCACTCATATTTTTGTGGGGCTTTAGTCTTTCCTTAATAAAGTACCAGGTGGTGATACTGGGGAGTTGCAAATAACATTCACTTTCTTCCTTATGGCTAGCATTTTAGCTCAATAATGTTGCAGGGAGAGAGAGGAGGAGAGGGATATTAGTTCCTGTGCATAGAGCAAGGACTGTGACAAGCTGGTCCTTGGCAATAGCGATGTGAGAACTGCTGTCAAGGGTGGTATACGTTATTTAATCACAGCATCTTTGCAAGTCAGGAGCAAAATCTATTACCTGCTTTATTTGGCAGATAGAGAAGCTAAGTAATTTGTCTCAAATCATCACATTGGTACCAAATTGTTGTCAGAGCCTGGATTTAAATGGCATCATCCCCAGCTCCCTGAGACTGTGACACAGTCCAGCCTTGGCTGTATACAAGTCTCGGACCACTACAGCCAGGGAAAAGTCACACACACCTGCAGAGCTCTTCAGCAGCCTACCTGCAGGAGCGGGACAGCCATTTCAGGATCTGCTCCAGAAAACCTGCTGATCTTGTCCTTGGATATACACTATTTTGTATTTGACCAGTATCTCCTGCACCCCAGCAGCGTGCCACGTTACATAGTACAGACGTCCTCACCAGCGCATAGACCTTGTCAAAGTGGTGAAAGACAATGGGATGTTGCTGCAGGGTGCTTTTATTATTGTCATTATCATCCTTCTGCAACCTCCTCACACCAGTCATGGCTCTGCCATTCTTCAAAACAGCCCATCATTATTTAAGCTGTCACAGATTAAAATAGAAAGTTGCTATTTATATACGCGTGGAAGCATAAGGAAACGTTTTCTGTGGTTTCAGTCAGGCACATCTGAGCATCAATGCGCCCGTGTTCTTTCATGCTAGCAGAAAACATACTCCAAAACACATCTGCTCATCATCTAAAACTTCTCCCTGAAGACAGCAGACCAAGCCTTGCCAAAAAAATCACAACACATTGCTGGGGATATCTGACCTTCCAAGACCCAGAGATTTCTCCTTTCCCCTCCCACAGTGTTTCATAATAACTGAGTAACTTTTGGTTAGTTTATTCACCAAACAGGTATAAATTCAGTGACTGAATTTGCAGGAGTGATTCAGATGGAAATCATTTTGAATACAAATTGTTCCCAAACATCTTTTTAATCACACAATGGTGAAACTGGGAACTACCAACACCACCAACATTCACCTCTTCAGCAATGCTGTGAATCTTTGCTTTCTTCCAGTATAAGTGCTCCCTTTAAGTCAATTGTCTCACAGCTCTATTTGTAACCAAGCACAGAAGGAAAATGTGTGTATGCTGAACGTACACACGTGCATATCAAAGAAGCTTGCANCTATTTTGTATTTGACCAGTATCTCCTGCACCCCAGCAGCGTGCCACGTTACATAGTACAGACGTCCTCACCAGCGCATAGACCTTGTCAAAGTGGTGAAAGACAATGGGATGTTGCTGCAGGGTGCTTTTATTATTGTCATTATCATCCTTCTGCAACCTCCTCACACCAGTCATGGCTCTGCCATTCTTCAAAACAGCCCATCATTATTTAAGCTGTCACAGATTAAAATAGAAAGTTGCTATTTATATACGCGTGGAAGCATAAGGAAACGTTTTCTGTGGTTTCAGTCAGGCACATCTGAGCATCAATGCGCCCGTGTTCTTTCATGCTAGCAGAAAACATACTCCAAAACACANATACAAATTGTTCCCAAACATCTTTTTAATCACACAATGGTGAAACTGGGAACTACCAACACCACCAACATTCACCTCTTCAGCAATGCTGTGAATCTTTGCTTTCTTCCAGTATAAGTGCTCCCTTTAAGTCAATTGTCTCACAGCTCTATTTGTAACCAAGCACAGAAGGAAAATGTGTGTATGCTGAACGTACACACGTGCATATCAAAGAAGCTTGCAGAATATGCAGGATAATATAGAGATTGCATGTGAAACTTGAAGCAGAGATCACAATCACTCTCCTACCCTATTATCTAGGAAGAAGAGTCCTGAGGAAGGTGGCTTATATTTAACATCAGCTCATGTCTCAGACAATCTTGCTAAAGATAACAGATTGTGGCTAATCCTTTACCCCAGCCTCAGGAATATTGTCGAGTGTGACTGGGAGGCTGCTACCTAACCTAGTGCTATACATCTAGTACGGCTGAGCAAGGCACAGCACAGAAGCAGCACATGGTTTTCCAGGTGACTTATGAAAGGTGTGCATGACCTAGTGAATAACACTAACTTGTAAAAATGCCAGTTTAGAACCTGCAGGAAAAGATTTTGGAACACACTTACTCTAAGAATGACATAAAGCAGCAACAGAGAAGCTCAAATGCAAGCCTGGAGCAAAGATACAAGATGGTCGGAGTCTCCTGCACGCCCAGGCTCATCCAAAACTTAACTCAGTCGTATGCCAAATTGACTCTTACTTCTCAAAATCAACTCCTCAACTTACTCTGAAACTGTTTTCTTTGTTGTTATTTTTATTGAACAAATAAACTAACACGTATTACTGACCTTTTGACCTTTAGGACCTTCAGGGCCGATTGGACCTCTCTCCCCCTAAGACAAAAAAAACATGATTATTCAGACCAATCTTCTCATTATATAACAGAGCAAGGGGCCCAATCCAACAGCAACTGAGGACAACAAAAATGTTTTCAGGCTTTAGTGGAGAACAGACTAAAAATGACATGCCCTCAAGAGCAATGACAGTGAAGCTGGCTTCTCAGAGGACCCAGTCACAGCCAATATAAGCAAGCACACTACTTTTAAAGGCTATGAGATTTTTTTCAGTGTGCCTATATTTACCTCCAGAATCTCTTCCTTTTTATCTGAAGAAGGATGCAAGTAACAGGACCGGTTAAGAATAACCACTTTGTTTTCAAGATTGTTATCAGGACTACCAGCATGATCAAAATCACTGAATTAGGTAAAGAGAAAACACCTGGAAAGACTGCATTACCTCTACAGACATCCCACCTGTGAATAACACATGCCTCTTCTTTCTATGAAGTGCTTTCCACCACTAGGTCTTAAAGCACTTCACGAACAAATACAGCCCTTCTTATAACTCACTTGCACAGTGTCATATCCCTATTTCCAAACCCATCCAGCATGTCTCAAATGAAGCACATTCATCTCTACACTCACCTTTTGTCCAGCAGGACAGGAGCAGTTGACAGTCTTGAGGTGGCCAACTTGCTCATTGCCAACAGTGGGCCTCACTTCCAGGGGAGGTGCTTCCGTCAGGACTGTGACCTGGCACTACACCCAAACACTCAAGGTCATGATGAAGCCTTCGATGCTAGAAAGCTTCCTCTTCCACCCACTTTAGAGAAACCGCATAGGCATTACTGGATAACGCAGTTAAATGAGTCACGGTGAGGAATGAAATCCCACAAAAGCCTTTCATTCAAGCAATAGGGAAAAACGTGGCAAAATGAACAATGAATCTCTTTAACCACGATCAAGGGGAGAAGAGTGAAAGGAGGGTGGAACTTTCTAATGAGAGCTGGGCACAGGAAACTAAGCAGCAACTGGCACCATTTTAGCTCTTCCCAAATAAAACCAGTGGGAAACATGTTGAATATTTCATGCTGAATTTCTGTTGTTCCATCATCTCTTCAGAGTTTTGTTTCCCCTGACAGTTTGACAAGGAAAGAGCAACTTGGAAACCTCAAATTCCTCATACTCATCCCTCTGCAGTGATCCTTTTCTGGCGCTGCTACATTACCAATTATATAGTTAGGTTTCATTCACCATCATTAAAAAAAATTGTAATCCCACACTGTAATATATTCCCTGATTTATATAATAGATTTCAACGAAGACTATTCATGTGAAAATGAATAAATGACAAAAAGAAGCTTACTGGTCCAGAGGGAATGTCACAGCAGGTCTCCAGCTCAGCATGCCGAGAATCACAGTAAATAACCATCCGCTGAAGATCAAACTAGAAGCCAAATGGAGCAATAGTCTTAGAGACAGTAAATTGTTAAAGACTGCATGTCCTTTTGCTTGGATACCAACAGTGCAGATGAATACAAACAAAAGCCAGATGGGGCTAAATTCATAGTGATTCTATGGATCCTGCAGTCAATATCTATCTCTCTCTGTATCAATAATGGACCAATATCTCAGCGTGCTTCAAGAGTGCTGAGCTAATGAGACCCGGAATATGCCTATTAAAATTCTGGTGCACATTTTCATGACCACCTCCATCCTTCTTAGAATTTTGCCTAGATATAAAGTTTGTTTTTCTCCTGTTGTGCCTTGCATCTTCTGATCATTTACCCCTGCGTGAGAAATCCTATTAGCACATTTAATATGCACATTCCATCCATTTTGCACAGCAAAAGATTACACAAGTCTCAAAACACCAAACAATCACTGATAAGTTATACCGGGTTAACAATCTTACTGGACAACCAGGTCCAACCTGCAGGTCTCAACTTCGGTTCAACTGGAGCAAGAGTGATTTAATATCAGGTATCTTTTCTGAGGAATTGAGAATATATCATGACTCTCCTGAGTTAACAAGTTTTCTTTTTTTCCCCATCTCCTCCTATCACAGGTGGAAACATTCATAATACCAAGATAAGACAGCAAAAGACCTTTACGTGAGTAGTGCAGTACCCAGACTGAGAGTATTTGTGGATGATTTTGTCTCTGATTTTAACCATAGAACATTTCTTGGACTAGACAGAAAGATTAAATTAATTTCTCATTTTTAATCGCTATTACGGAGATACTGATAGTCTCGCATAGAAAGACAGCAAGTCTTACCCCAGCTCTAATCATCACACGCAGTACTTACGTCAATGGGGACACTATCATACAAGCGTTTGCCAATCACAGTCTTCCCTTGAATGTCAATATTTTCCCTGTCTTCAATAGGCAGCATCTGCACCAGTCTGCAGTCTATGTAAAGTGAGACAGCCTTTGACTGAATGCTGAGGGCAATTTTGTGCCAGCTGCGGTCAAAAAGATCACTGACTCGTGCATTTCGGAAGACCACTCTCACAGCGTCCTTGGTGAGCCCAACGGCATTGTACTCCACAGCTTTGTTCTCTCCGTCCAGTCGGATCGAGACCTACGGGCAGACAGAAATGATTTTGCTAATAAAATACAAATCCTTCTCCTTCATCCTGCCTTCCTCCTGCCTGCCTTCCATTGCGACTGACACCCCAAAGTCAGGGATGGTACAGCACGTGGTGAGAAGCCCAGGTAAAGAGCAGAGTTTTGTGTCAGATATGAAGTTGGACAGGAAGCCTAGACCTGTTCTAGTAAATAAGACAGGGCAGGGAACAGGCTTGGGTGCAGATCCATGACAATCTAAAGACTTGTTTTTTGAGTACAATCCCTGGCATGGTTTCAGCACATGACACCTTCATACCTCCCAGGCAATGCTTGAGCATGGTTGGGTGGCAGCGCATGTCAGAGGCATCTACCCAAAGGCAGGCAGACAAAGCTGAGACTGTTTTGGATCCCTCTGTCCTATGCAGTACTTTCCAGCAAGCTCTGTGCTCTTTAGTACCCATCACATGTCCTCAACCGTCCTATGGGGCATGGACAATTCCCTCATTGCCTGGTATGAAACCAGTCTGCTGAGCTGTGGCACCGCCTGCACTTTATTTCGGACACTTTGAAACACACGGTAATGATTATTCCTTAGGCTCAGAGGAGACCTAGGACCATGTATTACACAGCCAGGCCATGCCACTTAAAGTCAGTGCCGAACACTGCTTTCTGGCCTAATCTGGTTAATTAGAAATAGTAGAGATGATACCTAGGGATACAGGAAAGTTAGAAGGGTTTAAGGACAGATGGCCTCAAATGTCTTCCTTTCTGACTAAAATATTCAAGCGTAACACACAAGAAATGAGGTCCTAAGTGACCATTCTTAAACGAAGTATTTTCAAGTGAGCGTGGAAAAAAAAGTCCATTTTAATTCTGTATTAAATCATATCACTCCACTTGATCACTGCAGAATCAAAATCCCACCGCTGCCTCGCTCCATCTTTCTCCCTCTACATGACTCTGCCTTCCTCCCGCCACAAGCCGTTCCTAACAGCAACTTGCTACACCCCCCCACTGTGTTGCGAGCTATGGAGCAGGCAAAAATAAGCTTTTGAAGACGTTATACTTTTAGTTCATTTACAAATCAATTTCTTCTTTTCCCAAAGTCAGGCAGGTACCAGCAAGCAGCAGGGAATGGAGCAAAGCGCAGAGCCAGGGCAACAAACAGTGCGTCCACAAGCTGCAGAGCTGGAAGGAGTTTGGCCACATCAGCACTGAGCCATGTCTGATGTCAGCAGCCCAGGGTAGGCTGACTCCAGACCTGACCCAACATCTCCATGCAGCTGAGCACCGTGCTGGCTGGAAGTGCCAGCCTGGATCAGCGTTAGCTCAGAAGTGTCTGCAGTCTGTAAGCTATGCGGGTCTGCAATGTAGTGGCCAAACCACTACCGACTTTACATGAAACAAGGCTCATGAGGCTCTAAGGCACTTCTGGCACCACAATTTAGGGCACTTTTGAAAATATTACTCAGAATCTTGAGTGCTTTTTTTCTCTCCATACCTAAGCAGTTCAAGTTTTCAGCTGTCTCCAATAAATACCAAGCGATATACACATTCTCACTCTGCAGGAATTAGGAATGCATGCAGCACACTAAATCATGTTTCATTTAACAAAGTGCAGCTGATAATAATTTTCATATGAACCTTTTACTATTGTCTGCAACTCAGTTAGCTAAGTCCTCAAACTGCACCTATCCTTCACTGTGAGTTCCCAAAATCCTTTCGAATACCAGTCCCGAAGCAGCAATGCTGCGTTACATGGCTATGTGAGCCCATGCCGACAGCCCGGTTTAGAGTCATGGGTAATGCCATCAGCACCATGTTTGTACTGAGCATAAAAACATACAGCCTGTCCAAACCACTCCCTCCTCAAGCACACTCGAATCCCTAAACTATACCATGCTGCTAAGAACATCCTATATAGGGACAGACAGCCCTTTATTACACTCTTACGGTATTTTTCTTCTGACAAAGAAGAAAAATATTTTTCTTCTGACAAAGAAGAAAAATACTTGACAAAAATTATTAGCTCAAATTCTGCAGCAGCCAGGACTCAGGGTTGTGGAGCAATAATAGATGTTAAATCCACATCCTAAGTAGGGAACCCATAATCCTTTTGCATGATATTTAGAAGTCTCTGCAAACACTTGACATAGCTCACTGCTCTGTGGTACCTCTGTGTGGCTATCCTTTTCCAAACACGCAAAATATTTTCCCTAAACAGAACTACCTGAACAAAACAACCAAAAACCCAAAAGTGGTTTCAAAGAGTAAGGATGGTATTTTTTTTCTCCCTTTTTCCAACTAATACATTTATCTACATGCTACAACCATCAAGGTTTATGCCAACCTTCCTGCAGGATGTGAATTAAAGGTAAAGGATTTTCGGCAAAATTACCTGAAAGACAGGCAAAGGGATTTTTTACTAGTCCACAAGGAAAAAGGAGTGGGAGGTTAAGACACGAAAGTTGGTTCATGCAACAAAAGAGAAACAAGGCTGCTCTTGCTGGCTGCAAAGGGCCTCGTACCTGTGGTATGCCGTACTTGTCAATAATCTGCCAAATATACCAGTCTTCTTTCCTGGAAGCCTTCCGGAATTTGAAGGTAGTTACAAAGGCATATTCATCAGGCAGACCTTGTGGAAATACATCCCTGGCATGGGGAGGGAAGAAGAGAACAAGGCTTAGCAGTGAAGAGCAGAACTTCTAAAACTCTCTGCATGTCCCAGCAACGCTTCCCAAAAGTATCACATAGTTCCAACAAAATCTGCTGTATTTGGCAGCCTGCAGAGAGATGAACTTGAGCTTGTGCCCTCCAGGTGGTTCCATCCTTGAGGAGCCCTTTTTGGAACAATGGTGAAGCTCTCAAATTAAATAAGAAACAGTGAAAATCTGCAGCCTAGTATCCATCATGTCAAAACAGTTGGTTTTCACCTGATGCTTCAGTTCATGCAATCTGTAAATCATTTTCTCTAGATGCGCTAGAGACCTGTGACATCTGACAATGGGCAGGCACACCCGAAACTCTCTATAAATGTACAGTTATAGCAACAAATATTGTCATATTCACCCCAAAACAGGCACTACACCTCATGTCTGCCCAAGAAGATGTTCCTTGGCTGATGGCCTGGAAGAACGGAAGAACAGAAGAACCTTCTCAAATCAGACATTACAAACACATTAGGCAGAAATTTACTCAGTGTGACACCATGATCCATGCATAAGCCTGAGGTAACCAAAATCAGCACTGTTTGACTCAGCCCCAACGTAAGAACATACCATAACATGAGCAGGGCTGGACAGAAGGGATAACTAACCCAGTATTATTATATTTTTTTGTCACTAGCCATTACTGGATGCCTAAGAATGAGAATGAACAGAACAAACATATCCCCCCTACCTCCAACTCTTTGGGATCCAGGAGTCAAATTCAGAGACAACTATAATTTCAACATTAACAACTTCTATGGATTTATCTAGTATGGGCTTCTCCAGTCTCCCCTTGAACTCAGGTAAATTTATTACATCCACAACATACTTCGGCAAGGAATCACACAGCTGTGCTACCCACTGTATAATGAGCCTCCTCTTGTTTGTTTAGGACCTAGCTCAGTTCTTAGAAGGGACAACACAATGAACCTATTCTTTTTCTATTTTTTATGCCATTCATGATTTTGCAAACTTTGCTTGTAATGCCTCTAAGCCATCTCTTTTTCCAGCTGAAGAGTCCCAGTTAACTTCATTGTTCCTCACGCCCAAGCCAGCCTGCTTCTCTGATTATTCCTAAATAGGCCCTTCCTAAATATCATGTCTTTGCTTCCGGATATCTAAGCAGTCAGGCATAAGCACCCATTAGAAAACAAAACACAACGCTGGCAATTAATGAAAAGCAAAGCAATGAAGACAGATTCTCTTAAGGAATATTTGACATAGTCCATCACTATGCAGAAACTGGCACAGTCAAAGGCACACAAAACTAGAGGCTCTTAATAGTGTTTAAAGCGAAAATCCTCAAAATTTCCAAAATACTTTGTTTTGCAATTACAGCAAAGGTTGAAAGCCAGTCTTTCTTCATGCCAAAATATTCAGTCATCTTTTAATCTGTGCTTTGAATTTCCTATCTTTTTAGCCAAGTTAAAAATTCAGAACACTGTGGTTTCATCCACTACTGTGGCTTTTGCTATATAAAATGCCCATGCAGGCTATGCACCATCATAAGCTGCTCTTCCCACTGGGGACACAGGCACTCTCTGAAGTCTTCCAACACAAAACTCGAAGAGTTTTTCAGAGAAAACTGAACCAGACTCCCCCTAGCTCCTTTACAGAATCATTCCTTTAGGAAAGCTGACAAGGCTGTCTCACTTCTTGGTACCAGCTATTCACAAACTAGCCCTCTCTGGTCACAGATCCACCTCACCCCAGCACCCATCTCTCCCATGGCACGCAAAATAGCCAGACACTCCCTCCCTTCATGACAAAACAAGAAGTCTGTCGGTTGTCACTCTTGTGGCAGAGTTGCCATGGAGAATACAACTGGCATGACTGGGCCGCTGAAAGCCACCAGGAAAGTCTACGGGATGTTTGGCAAGAGAGAGTTGGGTCAGTCACATCAGCCCTCACAACAGGGCACCCTGCCAGGTCTCCTTCACCATTGACATGCCTTAGTGCAAATTTCCTGTCAAATGGAACACTCACTGTGTCCAAGTTTGTTAGAGAAGAAGATGCATGTTTCAGCTTTTAACATCCACCCCTTCAAGAAACTTCAGCAAGGTGGCAATGTTGACGATAGCTGAAAAGGTGTTGCTTATCGCTCCACCCTCTTGAACAAAAACCATGGATGTTTCTACATGAGAGTGGTGCCAGTGGGGGCATTTCCCTGTGGCTCAGCTCCTCAAACTCTGTTATTTCAGCATACATGCCTAGTGCATTTACCTTCACTTACTCCTCACCGCCTATCTTCACCATCACAACTGGGTTTAGTGACTTCCCTCTCTGTCCNCCCATCTCTCCCATGGCACGCAAAATAGCCAGACACTCCCTCCCTTCATGACAAAACAAGAAGTCTGTCGGTTGTCACTCTTGTGGCAGAGTTGCCATGGAGAATACAACTGGCATGACTGGGCCGCTGAAAGCCACCAGGAAAGTCTACGGGATGTTTGGCAAGAGAGAGTTGGGTCAGTCACATCAGCCCTCACAACAGGGCACCCTGCCAGGTCTCCTTCACCATTGACATGCCTTAGTGCAAATTTCCTGTCAAATGGAACACTCACTGTGTCCAAGTTTGTTAGAGAAGAAGATGCATGTTTCAGCTTTTAACATCCACCCCTTCAAGAAACTTCAGCAAGGTGGCAATGTTGACNGGCTGAATTGAACTGATGATCCATATTATGGAGCTTTGCTGGATGTCTGGTACCTACAGGGAGCACTCTGCCAGCTCCTTGGTCTATAATTCTGACAACAGGATGGATTGCAGAAGAGGCCATTATAAAACTCCAAGACAAGAGNGATAGCTGAAAAGGTGTTGCTTATCGCTCCACCCTCTTGAACAAAAACCATGGATGTTTCTACATGAGAGTGGTGCCAGTGGGGGCATTTCCCTGTGGCTCAGCTCCTCAAACTCTGTTATTTCAGCATACATGCCTAGTGCATTTACCTTCACTTACTCCTCACCGCCTATCTTCACCATCACAACTGGGTTTAGTGACTTCCCTCTCTGTCCTGCCCTTTAGGATTCTGACTCGCATTTTGGGCACATACAGTGCCCAATACAGACTACTGAACTACTCTCCTAGCTACAGCCCACCACCAACTCCAGCCTCCTACTGAATGAAAAGCAAGCAGATGGTTCCTCAGTTAATCCAGTGGCGGCACAAGGTAGTGGAGTTACAGCTCTGGGGGTGCTTTGCTGTCCTCCTGATCCATAGCACGTTTGCTGTCATCACATCAGCAGCAGCAGGACACGTTCTTTCAATACTCCCTTTCCCTAATGGTTTTTCAACTCTGCTTATGCAGGTGTGCTTCATTCCAAGTACGAATTAATGGCAGTGGCTGTGACTGCGGCATCACTGCTTTGCTGAGCAGGGAGGTATAGGAGCATGTGGTTGAAATTAATCCCCCAAGATATCAAACTGAGCCTTGGGCCTGACAACTTACAACTAAATCTGGAAGAGCCAACTGCTGGCCTCTGTGCTAAGATAGTCTTTCTGGACACCTCTGACCTGGGAACAGGAATACCACCATGAGAGCTTAAATTCAAAAAGGGTTTTCAGATGCTTAATGCCCATAGAAATAACTGGGAGTTAGGTACCTAAATATCTTTGTGAGCCTGGCCACACCTCATCACACAGAGGCTGAAAAATGNCAGGTTAGTCTAAGAGTTAATTAACCCAACTCCAAGGTCAGGGGAATCACAACTTCTACAAAGAAAAAATTATAATAACCAGAGTGGAGATTCTCTTAGCTGTTGCCCATTTTCATGATATAGTCTCCTTCTTACATGCTTTTGTTTGGCATAAGAGCCTACATCTGTGACAATCGGCATGAGGTCCTACATCTATAGTAATAACATAATGGAGAAAAATAAAAGTATCAGTTCTCATTTCAGACACTGAATGTAACAACAATTAGTAGGGTACCTGCATTTGGTGAGGAAGGGCATAATAAATGCATTTGGGAAATTTGACCACTTCTACAACAGCTAAAACCCACTAATACTCAATGTAACTCATTGACTATTAGTGGTTTTTATGTCTGAAACAAGGCTGGAGAAAGCCAATTCATGTCCATATGCATCATATCACCAGAGGCTCTCAGAATGACAGAAAANATATCGCTAGAGGCTATCAGAATGACAGAAAAAAAAAAAAGGAAAAAGGAAAAGAAAGGGCTGTAGAGGGATTGTCACAACAAAGAATCAACCCCACCCATACATCCTTGGCAGACCATTTCTTTGGCCTCTACTTCAGAAACCTCAGTGATGGAATAGATACAACCTCCCTAGGTAATTTCTTCCTGTGTTTCACTATTCTACCTGCTACAAAAAGAGTCTATCTTAAATCTCACTTGCTGCAGTTTAATCTACCTGAAATAACTTTTTTCCACAAGGAACCATGAGAACAAGTTGTTNAATCTATTATGACCTATTACCTGTCACCCTCAACTGATTTTTAAAGGTGCCAAAGAATTGGCTGCAAGTTCCCGACAGAGAAAGGTTTCATGCCAAAAGCAAATCTAAAGACACTCTCACTGCTCTGAAGATATGATAAAAGCTGTTTCTGAAGTCATTTGTCCCTGCATCTTTTACAGAGATGCATTACTGCATAAATAACAAAAACTCTATTTATGAGTTTTCATTTATTTCCTCGCTAAAAAGCGATCTCCATCTAGAAGCTCAGCTTTACTTTTAGGAATCCAAGGGCAGGAATTGCTGTCCCCAGAAATATTTTATTTCCTTCTTTCACCCAAGGCTGAATTGAACTGATGATCCATATTATGGAGCTTTGCTGGATGTCTGGTACCTACAGGGAGCACTCTGCCAGCTCCTTGGTCTATAATTCTGACAACAGGATGGATTGCAGAAGAGGC
>VYZW01019937.1:7122-26640 GCA_013401315.1 Balaeniceps rex
AAACAAATAAACACATTGTCAGAACTGGCATCAGAAAGGGTTTCTCTATAGAACAGTTCAGTGAAGATTTTCGTGGGGCTTTTTGTGGGGTCTGGGGTTTTGTTCTTGTCTTGTATGATGGTGAGAGTGGGGAAGGTATCTGGATTCTTCCTGTAATTGCCAGCAGGAATCTGAACCTGTTGGCTTCTTCCCTTATTTCCTGTGCTTGTATCTTCTTAAATAATTAATACAGAGAGACTTGAACAAATAAGAGCTCTTGTCTGTAAACCTAGACTGTAATTTGGCTAATGTTTGTAGTATTTGACTTAAAGCTCAATAAACTAAATAGAAGAATCTCTGCTGACTTCATGGGCTTTTAAAAATCAAACCTCTGTCCATTTCTAGCATAGGAGCACTTTATTAAATGCAGACCCTCAAGTCTACTTTATGAAGCTTAAATTCATCTGGGTCAGAGCACTGTAAAGAAATTGGTTAAGGATCAGTTTTGGCTCCTGTATCCTTCCACTGGATTCAAATGGGGTCCAATAGGCTGAATGCAGTTTCTGGTAGACTGTGCTGTTGATCAAACACCTCTCTGAGATATGTCGATTCGCTAGACATAAAGATGACTGCTTAATTCCTTTTGTGAACATTCACTGAAAAGTCAGAAAACTGGAAAGATTGTTATGCCAACTCCCCCCCCAACACAACAAAGGTCAAAGTCTCCTTCAAGTTAAGTTTAATTTTTTTTCTAGGAGATATTTTGTCATCTGCCTAGAGTCTGAAGTTGCCTCTGAGCTTGAAAAAGATGATCAGATTTAGAAATGGTAGTCAGTCCTGGAAGCTGAGCCATACAAAGAGCCATGAGACAGAATAAAACTTTCATAATATTTGTTGGATGCTTGTGGTCAAAACAATCTGGTTGGCACACGGAAGAACCCTGTATGCATTTCTTCCCATGTTGGGCCTCATGTCTATTCAGCTGTACAAGAACTGTGTTGAATCTAATCGCAGTATGTGAGCTGCTGTTTTTATGTACCCAAAGCTATGCACAGGTTATGTTAAACCCATTTAGTAGATACATTAGATGATCTTTGTGTCTCCTGGATCAACTGTTTCAAGTAGATTAGAGAATCACAAAGGTAGCATTGTAGTGGTTACTGTAAGGCAGCCTCCGCAACTGTGTAAGGGCTTAAGATGTTTTCATTGCCTAAAATACAGACGCACAGAGCCCTGAGCCTTCAGCAGGCTGTTGGTAATAGGCAGTGCTTTACAGCCTGAGTCATTAAGGGGTTTTTTACTGTTCTGTTTGGCAGTTTGTGGAAGCAGCCTGATTGATTTCCTAGGAAATCGGAGCCCTTTTCTCCAGATGTGATGACATTAAGTATTTGTATCTAACACAGCATTTGAGAACACTTATTGCTGCTTTCTTTCATGCTTAGTTCAGTCATGTTACCGAAATATACTTGCAATTATTTTTATTAATTATGTCCCCGTTTGATAAAACTCCGGAGGAGTTATGAGGATAAGTGATCCATTAGAGACATTAATCATGAAGCATTCAGTAGTACCTTGGGCCTAAGTCTTATTAAGAGACCTTTGGGTCTTCCTGCAAATTCTGAAGCGTAAAAATAGCCCTGGAGCTCGTGCTCTGTTTTCCTTTCATTGGTATTCACAAGGGGTTGCAACAGGCCTGGAGAAAGGAGTCCAGATCTCTACTGGTCACACACATGAACAGACTTCACAGGAAGACTGGTAATGCAGCAAAGTGCGGTGACCATGGGACTCCTTTGCCTTGCCTTTGTGCAGCCATACTATGTTCTTCAGTGAGAAGCAGAATAGTGTAAAGTTTTCAACAGAAAGCCCAGAAGCCAAGAATTCTGCAGTTCTGATAGTAATTTTCAGACAATTCAGTAACTAGAAACTGTGATGTTAATATTGCTTTTATCTTTTTTTATTAATACTATAGTAATAGAATTTTCACTTAAATGCTTTGAATACCAAAACAGCAATAATACAAGGGCTCAGGAGGATTAGAATTTTGTTTAGTTCATCTGTCAGCAGAAGGAAAGCCTGCCACAAAATAGTCTGAGGGCTATGATGTGTATTTGTGTTACAGTATAACTCTTAGGTACTGTCTGTATAAGGAATTGACTCAAAAAGCCTTTTTCCTGGAGAAAACCATGTTATTACATTACCTAAGGAATAAAGTTTTTACCNGTAATAGAATTTTCACTTAAATGCTTTGAATACCAAAACAGCAATAATACAAGGGCTCAGGAGGATTAGAATTTTGTTTAGTTCATCTGTCAGCAGAAGGAAAGCCTGCCACAAAATAGTCTGAGGGCTATGATGTGTATTTGTGTTACAGTATAACTCTTAGGTACTGTCTGTATAAGGAATTGACTCAAAAAGCCTTTTTCCTGGAGAAAACCATGTTATTACATTACCTAAGGAATAAAGTTTTTACCTTCAGCTGTCTTCCTTTTCTTGGCAATACTACCTTAAACCAACTAAATCATTTTGATCAAATGGCTCATTAGAAAAATCCTGTTTGCTTCAAGTGAAACCTGCACTGGGGCCTTGTTACAGAAGAACGTAAAAGGAAACCTTTCTGGTCAGCAGCTGGTGAAGCCTTCATTTCTGACAATTACTGGAGGTGTGCCCCGTGGGCTGGATAGGAGGACTTTGTCCCTAGTGAAGTCTTTTCTGAACTTCTGACAGTCTGTTCAGTTCTCCGTAGCTGTTCTTCATAATAACTTCAAGGCTTGATATACTTTTAGAAAATAGCATTTCGCATCTCCTGCGAATTTCTTATCTTTCCTGAAGCAGAATGAAATGTTCATACAGCAGTTCCTGCCATCAAAAGTATTTCCCACTGGAATAGTGATGCTGAGCCTGTCTGTAGCTATAGGTTACATGATGAGAAATTGAAAACTGCTTAGCAAATCACTTTGCTAAAAATTAAGTCAGCCTCTGACCTTCAACATGTTATTACAGGCTTCATAAGAAACTGTAATTAAAACAGTATTCTGTCATTCTAGCACTGACTCACAGTATGCCCTTGGGCAAATCACTTTACAGTGGTCTCTCTTCTGAAACATAATTCTAAAAATGGCATTAGATGGCTCCATATGTACTATCAGACTTTCCATTTTAAGTATTCTTACTTTATAATAAGTAAATTATTTTCCCTCTTGTTGAACTGAGCCTGAGCTTTTGAAGCCTTGTTGAATTTTTTCTTTGCATGCAGCAGCTGTAATCCGGACAGATCTGGTTAGAAAGCACCAAAGCAATTTCACAAAAATCAGTTTCAGCTGTTTGTTTAATAGTCCCAGCTTTAGATATAATATTTCTCATCTCCACAAAAATTGTGCCACCCTGCTGTCTTTGATTGGTTTGCAAAAGTGTAACTGGTCTATAATTGGTGAACTCTTGATTGTACGTTAGAAGGAACTCAGTCCTCCTCCATGCTGTCTTTGCAATTGTCAGCCTAAGAGATTCATGTCTGCATCCCAGCAGCTGGAGAATGCAAGCAGCAATGTAGCTGTAATGCCTGTTGGGAGTGTATAGAAGTGTGTTTCCCTTATGTCTGGGAAAATGTCTGTTTAATTCTGTGGCCACAAATGAGTAAAACTCTTGTCCTCTTCTTTCATAGGAACATAAGAAAAGATTGGCCACCTCAGATAAAAGGTCTCTCTAACCCAGTGACCTTTCTCTGTCAGCTGCTGAAAGCAAATGCCTGGGATGAGGCAGAGATGGGATGGTTTTTCTCTCACGTACTCCACCAGTTTCCCGTGATTTGCAGCTCAGGGCCAGATGTGGTATCTTTGTATTTAATACCACCCCAGGGATTTTCTACTTATGAATTTATTCAGGCATTTCTTGCTTCAAGACAAGCTTCTAGCTTTCACAACATCCTGCACATCGTGTGAAGAAATGCCACCTGACTTCCATTAATTTCATGTTATTCCTCCTTGTTTTGCTTTTAATGAAAACAGTGAAGAGTCATTCCCTGTTCGTTTTCATGCCAATTGTTTTGGCCTAAAAAATCTTAAGCCTTTAAAAGCTGTGAAGCTCCCACCTGGAGCAACACTCTTCCCTGCAGTCAGCTGTTTGCTTTGGCAGAACAGGTGCCTGCTCCCCAGAACCCTGGGTGGTGCCTCTGGTCTCCTGTGACAGTTGGTACTTTCCGTGTCTGGAGAAGTAGAAGTCACTTGAACCATTTTTCTGTACACTCTAGCCTGAAAAAAACCCCAGGAACTGCACTTGGTGGTGTAAAGCTAACTGTCAGGTATGCCCAGAACTGTTTTTGAAAGCCAGGGCAGATCTTCATTGCTTGTTGGCATCTTGATGCCACTGCATTACTGGAACATTAAAAAAAAAAAAAAAGTTCATCATCTAACTTAGTCTACTTCGCCAATTGTTAACTTTAGCAAAAACTCTTATTGTTTTTATGAAGGATTCCAGAGCTCCCTGAATCATTGTGGATGTTGGGAAGTGGTGTGTTTTTAATAAAAACTCCTTACAACAAAGCATAAAAAAGATGTCGGGTCACCAGTGAAAGTTAGTCAACAAGATTAACAATTACTATGCAGCAAGATTACATGTTCAGAGTAGAGCTGACTAGAATTATGAAAGCTAAAGTAGTTTAACCAACTAGTTAGAATGATTTTCCATCTCTCACCTAGCTAGCGAACACTAAACTAAGAGTTAAACCAATCAATATTATGATGATTTTTTCAGTCGGAATGTTGTTGGAGCTGACAGAGATAACTGAGCCACATTGTTCATAATCATGAATGGTGGTCAGAGATTTCAGCAAGGAAATTATGCAGTACACTTCAGGTAACTCTTAACAGAATAAGCAAACTGTGTTTAGAAGAATATTTTCTGTGAACAGCACAGTGATACAGGCAGGGGCACCAGGAAGAACATTTCATTTAACAGTGCTTTGTGAAAGCTGTGAGTAAGCACCTTAATTGTCAATTCAGTCTGTGGGGAACCCTTTTACTTAGAATATTTATCTGTATACATTTTTAGCAAAACAGAAAATATTTATACTGGCAGCTATCAAGGCTACAGTCTTTGGACTGAACTTGACATGCATTTAACCTTAGTATTAATTTGCTAGCAATTTGCTATCTGTGTGGTAGAATGGATAAAAACAAATCTTGTTTTTTTTCTTTTCTGTTTAGAAAAAAAAAAAAAGGCTTTTGCTGTATAAAAACAGAGTAGAAATTTGCGATGCTGGTGTCATGGTTACAAGGCAAATTCAATGGTAATAGCTCTCTGGCATGATAATAGCTCTCCAGTGTTGTGGCATGCTTTTAAAATGGGAGGTGAGTGGAAATGCCCTGGAGCTGTAGTGGACAGGGCCCAGTGTATAGAGCTGTGTTGTGGGGTCCCAAGTATGGGGAGGCAAGTGCCGAGAGGCGACGGACTTGTGGAGATCTGAAAGCTGAGGATGTCCTAGCTGCCATGTGGTGAGATGTCAGTGGGATGTCTTGCAGGACAGCAGGGCCACGGTGGTCTGAGCTGAAGCAGCCCTGCAGACTTGTCCTACAGAGCAGAATAGCTGTGAATATGGTCCTACTTCCTACTAAGGAGAGGAGGCTTTGAAAGAAAGAAGCTTGCCAAGACATGTTACCATAAACACAATCTGAATTTTCCTTTTCTGTCACACACAGTGGAAAACATGTTAAGTGTGGTTAGTTGGGGCTATGTACTCACTTTTGTGCTTGAATCACAAAGGTTTATAATCTGCTCTAGCCTGGGGTTTCAGGGCTTCTCCTTCAACTCAAGGTGTGAAGTCATGAGCTTTTAATCCTGTATGTCCAGAAGTTTCAGTTCTCAGTGGTGGCAAAGATTGTTGCTACCCTACTGGACATGCACAGCAGCTAAAATGTGGCCTCATGCAAGGGCAAACTCTGATCTCTAGTCTCTTAAAGAATATAAAATAATTCTGAACTTCAAGAAGTTGGCAAAATTTGACAGAGCAGTAGGGATGTGGATGACATAAAAGCTGAAGTCTGCCTGCAGAAGTGTTAAACCAGCAGGTTGGCAAGAAGCTTCTCACTAACAAGTTAGAGCAAAATAATACTGCATTTATTGAAGTTTTGGAAAAACATGCAATGTAGAGACTGTAATTTTCCTTATAAGTGGAGAGATGATCTCTGGTTTTGTGTGATCTGACAAAATCTGACCACTGAGTGATAAACTCAGTAGTTGCTGCCAGCCCAAGCAGTTCATATACAAATGAAAGTATTTTATTTTTCTGAAGTGGGTTTTGGGAAAAGACTGTACACAGGAAGCAGAGGCCATTCCAGTGAGATGTGAAAAGGTGTAAGCCACCATAAGAACCTGCAGGAATGAGCTTGAGCATTTCATGTGCTCAGCTACCAGTCTTACGAGGTTTGAAGTTGCTGCATTGATGTTTACATTTGGAAGAATAAAGACAGGTGGGTTTTTCCTTTTTTTTTTTTTTCCCCCTCAACCTACTACAACTTTTCACATATTCTCTAAAAATTAGGTTCCGTTTTCAGAGTAGAAATAGTGGAAAAGAATGGTGAGAAACTTTGTTATAAGCCTCTGTGTTCTATGTATAAGGAGGATTTAATACATGTTAATCAATAAAATGAATTCTTCCACTAACTACTCAGTGCCCACCTTCCTCACTGATGTAATACTAAACTAGTATGTCCTGAACATTAAAACAAAATACTTCAATTATTGTTTCATCATGTACTTAGACTTTTAATGAAAACTGAACTAGAGATGAATAATTTGGATTGATTCTAATTTGATTTATTCTAATTTGCATGGCCTTCTGTTTTGCTTCTGCTGTCAGTTTTGTTGATTTTATGAGAATAGATATGTCAAGTCAGATACTAAGATCTATTTTTGCTTATATAAAAAGATTAGATGTTAGATGCTTGTAGTAGAACGTGATGTTGAAGCTGGAAATATCTAACTTAAAAATATCCATGAGATACTGTTTTAAACAGAACCTGCGTTTCTGGGATAGTTGCTAATTCTGACGTGAAGTTAATCAGGCAGTGTGATTTTATGTGAATATGATTATGAAAGCTATGAAAGTGACTATCAGGAACAATAACCAGAACATTGTGTATCTGGATGCATCTTCTACAATGGCAGAGTTACAGCAGCAGAACTGTGTTGGTTTTCTTTTTTTAATGGAATTATTTTGCATTTACTTTTCTCTCATAATTTTTTGAGTCAATCCTGCGTTCTGCTTTTCCTGGAGGACAGTCTCTACCTGACTGGCAGCCACTGCTGCTGCTGGGAGTATGTGTTGCCTGCCTACTGGTATGGCTATCATATCCCTGTTAGTCTGGCATTGAGACTACTGAATTAATACTCAAATTTGTGGTCTTGTGATTGGTACTGTTGCATTAACCAGAGCTGCATACTGATACCTTATCACTTTCATTTGCGGTTACTGTCACACAAAAACCCCTGCGAATGGGCTGATTGTAAAATAGCATTCAGGAGCACATGTAGGAATGCAGAAACTGTTGTCTCTTTAAGACAGGTTTCTGCAGCAGGGAGAGGAGAAGTGGAGGCAGGAAAGGGCAGGGCTGGGGGAGTGAAAAGCTGGAGCAGACCCAGGCTGAGGGCACAGCAGCAAGTGATGGAGAAAGCATCCTGCACTCCTGCGTTTGAGTCTAGCACTCATGTGCCACCAGGAAGGGGTCTCGCCCCCTCTAGTGGCTTGCATTCCTACTTGGTTGTGATAACAATATAAAATTAAATGAGGAGGTATAACTAGAGTAGTGCCTCCCAAAGATAAGTTGTGACTCCCCTTTAGCTTAGTGTTTCTGGTATTTTTAGTACTTTTTTTAGTACTTTTTTTAGCACTGAAAGATGGCAGCATGTTTTGTAAGTGTTAATTAAATATAAATCTAGTTACCCATCTTCATGCTTCTTCCACGTTTTCTGACACGTTTACTCCGCATCAATGCAGCCTGACTTTAGGTTAAGAATGCTGCAAGTGTTTGCAGCTCTCCATGTCAAACCAGCGCTTTACATTTCTAGGTGAGGATTGAAACCGTTCAGTGCCCACAGTCACATTGTGGAAGTAGCAGCAGCCTGTGCACACTGCCATCAAGTGGATGCAGGGCATTACGGCACCAGCGTTGTGTTTGACATTTCTCATCACCTTTGTATTATATCAAAATCTTAATAAACTTAACTTCACTTACTTGCACGTCTGATTCTGACAACACCTACAGAGGCCTCTCATTTCTGCCTGCAATGCTGAAGAAGCAGAGTTAGTTCTCTAAAACCATGTGCTTACGTGGGAAGATAAATCAAGATTTTTTTGCTCCATAGTTTGTCTGCAACTGGCTTACCATACAAGGTTGATTTTTGTATTGATGTCCCTATCATGTGTGAGTAACTGAGACTTCACTTGATGTAGACTGAAGTACCCAAACGTTAGTAACTGCCAGAATTGAAATCACGTTGACAAATGCATTCAGAGTTTTCCATGGGTCACGTTTGCTTTATGAGCGATATTTTGCTATTTCTTCTCTTGTGACTTTGTTGTGTAGCCTCAGACCTTACCTGACTCCTACTTTTCAATATTTTTCTGAAGATGACGAGATGAGGAGATGATCAGATCCAAAAATGGACTCAGACATCTAAAGCAAGACTTTAAGTGTACTTCAGGCATCTTCACTCAAAAGTAGTCTTATGGTTACCTGATCCAAGAAATGCCTTGCACTCAATAGCTACCTCCCTGTTCATCCACAAAGTTATCCAGTGTGTCTGCATACATTGCTGCTTCAGTCTGGCAGCGTCATCAACTATTAAAAATTGAACAAGCTTTTCTTTTTTTAGATGCTGAAAGTAGCTGAACATTTTCCAACAAGATAATTTTTCAATTATTTATAGCTTTATCACATTTTAGATGTTTAAGGTGAATGTTTCCATGCCAATTTTTTTCCTCGGGCAGAAACTCCTTTGAATTTTGCCTTTTTTCTTTTAATCTACTCAAAATATATTTTTCTCGAACTATTTTTGGAAATATTTTCTTTGTCAAGCTCTTGCACACCAAAGTTCTAGAAAGGAAGCCTTGACATTTGGCAGTGAGCTGGAATACACATGGCTGGATACATGTCACAGGTACTGCGAGGAGTCCAACACTGTCCATGTGGTTTAAAAAAATTTTTTTTAAATTGCATCCTCAGAACTTTGTCATTCTGCTTTCTAGTTTACGGCTCATTCTACAGCTCTCTCATTTTGCTTCTCCCACTTCAGCAGTTGTATCACCCTTTTTGCAACAGGCAGTGTACCGCAGTGCCGTACATGAAACCTGTCTTCCCTCCGTGTTCCCTTTTTCTGATCCTGTTGCTATCCTTTTGCTAATACCTGTTTTCTCCCTATGCTTTGTGCAGATGGGTGCATTTGTGAAAGGGGTAAGAGTCTCAATAGATTTTCTGTTTGGTAGAGCTCAGCATGTATCACTTCTACCTCAGACACTGAACATGCTGGTGGTAGAAAAGGTCATTCCACAAAATCTTTTGGTGTTATAAGAACTTCCGCATGTTCAGAGCACTACTGGATTTCAGACCAATGAAAGCTGCTACTGGAGGTTATCAGAGTCTGGCACTGTTTGTCATACAGCATCATATGTCTTCACTTTCAGATATTACTAGAAATGAATACAAGGATGTAGAATATCCTATGTCCCCACTAAATTATTTGCAGATAGGAACAACTAAGTTTACTTGATCTATATGATGTACAATGCAGTAGGTCCATCTTTTTGAGCCTTTTTTATTTATTAAGCCTTTTTATCATTTTATTTTAGTATTGTTTATAATTTTCCTTTGTTTTGCTATCCTATCTCTGTTTGAATTTAATTTTTATTCATGTAATACTGTTTTATTTCTAACTTATTTTTCTGCAATGCAAAGGGACTTTTCTCCTCGCTTTCTACCTTACTCATCCTTGTCATGCAGGAACCTGAAGGAAGCAATGCAAATGAAAGATACAGCACTAAAAAAACCAACAACACAACTGTAGGCACAATATCTAATAAAAAGTTAAAAAATAAAGAGGAAAATTGAGAGTATGTGGGAAGTATGGAAGTGGTGACTATCCCTTGCCAAGACAAAATGGAGTACTTTGTAAGACAGATCAGCAGAAGGGCTGTTCATCTATTAAACAAAAGCAGAAACTAAAAAAGGGAAAGGTTCCACCAGATAGAAAGCAAAACAATTTTGGTCGTGATAGCAATAGTGGAGAACATACATCACAGAATCTGTGGTGCAGATAGACAACACAGGATGGCAGGTTGTCTTCCGCTTGCTGGTCTAAATAATAGCATAGCTGAGGGACTGGTTGTATAGGCTTAAATCTGCAAGGAGGAATGTAATGTGGAGGAGAAAGGGGAGGGGAACCCCCCCCAAAAAAAAAGAAACAAACCCAAAGAACTAACAAATCAGCACTGATATAAATTGAGCTTTGTATATAGGGTAACTTTAATTGTTGAAAAATTGTTTTAAAATAATAGGCAAAGCCTCAGGAACTTCAGTAAGATAATGCTTGCTTTCACACCCCCTTTTAAGAGAGAAACTTGGTGAGAACTTTAATTCAGTGTAGTATTCTTGGAAATTAGGTTAGGATAGAAATGTATCTTAATTTTTCTTCTTGTGTTTTGTCAGTACTAATACTTTCAGAAAGCATTTGTCAGGATGCTAAGTGCAAAAATATTTCAGGGTAGTTGGTTCTTTGAACTCGAGTTTTAAAAAACTTACTTCTAACATATTCTGGTTTTTAACCTCTCATCCTTCAGCCATAGTTATCTGCAGCAGTGGTAACTGTGTGTTAACAAGTTTCAGACAAGTGAAGTGGTAAAAAGATTTCATGCAAGCTTATGAAATTCTGCAGGAAGTCACCTCTTCATTCTTGCTTTTTGTATGTAGCTGGCAGCTTTGATTACCAGAACATTAACACCTTTTCCAGAGCTCCAAATTCGGGTTTTTGTGTTGTAAAGATGAGAAAACCTCCTGCCCTAGGATAAATTGGGGGGTGGGGGAAAAGTATACGACAAGGAGGGAGATTAAATAGTCAAAAAGAGGCAATCCATAAAACAGAGAGATAGATTGGTCTGCCTAACTGGGTTGTCTAAGTGCTCTGGGATACTATATCTGCTTAAAAGAGCAAAATAAAAGGTAATAGTTTCAATATGTTAACTAATGTGTTTTTAAGACCCTTAAGTCTTTTTTGTTTAAACAATTTAAACTGTTTAGCAAATACTACTGATACTGTACTTGTTTTTCAGGTAGAAATGGAAGTAATGCCATTTATTTCTTGGGTAGAGTCCCCAGTTTATCCCGTATTGTTTTTTAGCTCTCCAAACTATTGTTATTAGCCACCATCTCTTCTCCTGCAGAGGACTGCTGCAAAGAGATCCTGAAGTTAACTCTGTGCTTAGATGTAATCACTATGTCTATGTGGGATTCTTAGCCGGCTCTTGAATGCCAGAAATTGCTCCAGGTAAAATATACTCTAGGTAAAATTTACCAGTCAACTAAAACGTGGAATCCAGGGTTCGAGCCTTGGCGTTAGTTTAAGCATGGCAGCACCCAGACTGGGTCTGGCATGGGGGCGGGGCAAGGCTTCATTTCTGGGCAGCGCAGCTCTGTCTCGGGTGCTCACTGTGTGCAAGTTCTAAGCCAAACCCGTAAGTAAAGCTACTGTGTTTTGCGTCATCATTAATGCGTGCTGCTTTTGAACAGTCCTGAACTAAATTCTATTATATGTTGTGATTTCTCACTAGGAAATCCTATGTAATACATCGAATGACTTGGGTAATTATTTACATTCTCTCAAGAGAATAACAGGAGTGGTAAATCTAATGAGAAAATTTTCAATGCAAGTGTTATGGAGATGATGAATCCTCAGCTTTTTGATGTACATAATAGGTTTATCTTTTTTGAAAGTGTGCCTTTATTTCATGTGTCCATAACTTTTTTTTTTACCTAGAAGCCCCACTCATGGGCCCAATACCCCTCTGCTGTACAGGCAGAGATGGTAGGAAGTATTAAAAAAAGACAGACAGGATGTCATAAATATACATCTGACCTTTTAGTAGGCTTTTGTAGACCTTTTGGATGCTTTGAGGGAATTTAATTTTTGTGCTTTATAAATTTTTCAGCGAAAGTAGGCCACAAAAAGGAACATCAAGGGAAGAAGAAAAATCACATAATAGTAGTCATAGTTGAGAAACTGTAGAAGTGGCAAACACTTCACCTCTAAGAACTAGACTAGGGTTGCAGAGCAGGCTGTCTCAGGTAATCACAGGATGATAGCATTAGGCCAAAAGTTGGATCTAGTCTTTCCAGGGACAGAATGATAAATAGATACTCCTGTTTGCCACATTTGCATTAATACAGTTGTATGTTAGTGGTTACAATACAGTAGAAGGGTCCTGATACAGGGTTCAAAATTCCTTTCTAGCAAAAACATACTATGTGTTTTCCTTATGCATTATGGTTTAATACTTAAAAAAACCAACCAACCAAACAAACAAAAAACCCAAACAAAAAAACCCACCAAAACAAAACAAAAAACCAACTGCGTTGATGATTTTGCTGTATTAACATGGTTAATGTTTTCAGGAAGTACTCTTAAAGCCAGCTCTTCGGAGTACTTTGTTTTTTCTGGAGCAGGTTCCATAAATTCCATTTTGTTCCCAGTTCATTTTTTTTTTTGGATCAGCATACTTCAACATACCTTCCTTTCTTGTACTCTTTTTGACATACTATATAGTTATTTGTCATAGGCACTATGTATCCCAGAGCACAGACATAGATTCACACTAAGAAAGTTTTTCCTTCCTTTGTGGAGGCATGTGGATTCTTCAGGAAATTTTTCTTGACTCTGGACAAATACAACTGTATTCTTTTGTAAAAGGAAAAAAAAGGCATTATTATGAATTATGCCCTGCTAGCAGTATTATTAAAATATAGTAACAAAATATTACTCAGTCCTGCACAGGCATAGCAGTACAAACCCTGCTGATGATAACAGGAACCCAGGGTTAAATCTATATATGTTATTTCAAGAAGCTTTCACTATTATCTTCCACTGTCACTTGTTTTCCCTTAATGTGTGGTTTTTTGAAACAGATTTTTTGCATTTTTTTAAATTGGTGAAGGGAATAGGTATACCTCTATCAGGTTGTTAATAAAGCCATAATAAATAACTAATATTAAAATTATGTTCAAGGTATCATGCAACTGAGAGTTATACAACACACCAGACTTGTGGGCGACAGGGTTTTATAGGTAGTTGTAAGCCTTGATTGTAAATGGCCTATTTACTTGTAACTTCTACTGACTTGAGAGCATACCAAGCACAGAGTTTGGTTCAAATCTGCAGTCCTTAGCTGAGAATCTGTAGTACCTGGCAGAAGCATTAAAAGGAGAGCTCAGCCTGGAGGTAGAGGAATGAGGGGTTGTTTCAAATTTTCAGGATTATTTGGTACTCTGGAGGTCACTGCAATGTTTAGTAGACATTAGAACAGTCAAACTCAGCAAGTCTAATTTATTGCAGCTTCTCTGGGCTGTCTCTGCAGTCTGTAAGAGCTCCAAATCCACCTTGTGCTCTGTGCTACTGTCCTATCTGCTTATGCATACAATTCTCACTGGTGTATGTCTGCTTTCCACCTATATGCATCTTCTCCTGTGCCTTAGGGAGAAGAGGAGGTGTCAGTGGTCTCCTGAGTTGGGACTGGGGAAGTAAAGGTCAGAATTTCTCCCCTTTAACTAAAAATCCATCTTTTAATTTGCAGGGAGCACCACATTACTCTTTGTGAGAAGTGCAATTAGTTTTCCACATGAGATTTTAATTTTCTATGTGTCTTTTAATGCTGTTGAATTAGGACCCCAACTGTATTTTGTATTATACAGGATAACACAAATAATTGGCCAGTTGTATTAGCAATTGTGTGAATGGGCAGCAGCTCACATCTGAAGAGCTCTCAGACACTCAGATTATAGACTTCCACGCAGCTGGAAGTAAATGAGTGTGGTATTCTGCAGTATAGTTGAAATCAAGGGACTTTTTATGCAAGATGACTCACACTGTAAAACACAGGGAGGCAATCACAACACTCTTCTTTTTCATATCTCAAACAAGGAGAGTGCTTTTCCTTTCATTGGTTAATGAATAAGTGCATTATAAATGTGCATATTGGTATTATCAAGTGTTGGGCTAAACCTTCTTAAAGTCAGTAGCTTTAATCACTGGGCTCTTCATTTGTTGATAGCCATGTGAAGCAATTAGGCTCCTTTATGGAACATAAGGCTCAAGTCAACAGATGTCCCCAAACTGACGTGAATTTGTCACAGCCCAAAACAGAGGCGCTTACATGGTATGTGCCTGTGTAAGCAGAAGTAACAGAGGTGTTTGTGGGTACATAGTAGTGAGAAGTAGCAGAGCCCTGAGTAATGATGGGAAGAAAGTTTTTGTCCGAAGGCTAACTCAGAGGGTTAGCACTTAAAGCAAAAAAATCTTCTCCTGCTTATTTTCTGCCTGGTTCAAGGTGATGAAACTTAATACACTCCTTATATAAAATAACATTGCTTCAAAGCAAAATTTACTTCCTTAATCTAGTTCTCCTTTTAATGAAACCAACGTGCAGTCACAATTGGGCTAAATGGGCCTAAAAAGAGGGGGCATCAATGTGTAAAATTCAGTACTTCTATCAAAATATAAATATTAAATCTGTACCTGCTATCTGTGTTTAATTTTCTCGTGATCAGAAATAGCTCCTTCTCCTCAGTGAAACAACTCCCCTCCCAACTCATGTGTTTGAAGTTTCCCCACACATTTCTAGAAATTGCAGAAGTGTTTGTGGTAGCCATTTGTGATCTGACTTTTGCCTTCAGAAATCCAAAAACCATAAGATGACTGGTTACTGCCATTTCACATTTCTCTTGCACTTATGGGAACACACAAAATAAGCATAAAGTATCAGTTTGCTGCTGGTATTGTTAATGTAATGCCATTCCCATTGTCTGCCTTCATACAGTGTGTGGGAAGGGAAAGATTTTTTTCATAAATAAGAATTACTTACAAATTCAACTGCAGCTTGCTTTTTTTTTTTAAGTAAATGGATGCTGAACACATCAGCAGGAAATTGATTTTTATATTCAAAATGAAGCTTCATGGGTATTTATTTGTGTATTTATTGCAGATGGTCTCCTAGCTCTAGTGTAGCTGTTGGTAATAAGTCAAGCCTGTTTAGTTATGGTAGGAAGTGTAACATTTGTAATCACATAAATCGCATGCTTGCAGGATGACTATGAAAGTCTCAATTTTCAGTATGCTTGTCCACATACTGGATGAAATTCTGGTATGGAAGCCCATGGTTTCAGTTTACTTTGACTTTATGGCAGTTCATTTACCAGCTGTTATCATCTGAACATAGTGTGTCTTTATGGAAACATCTCCTCCCAAGGAGACGCAAGAGCAGTGTCACTGCTACTCAGAGTCCCAGAGAAGGGAAATGTTAGTGCTCCTCCTCAGCTACAGGACAAGGAGAAGGTCTGGCACTTCTGAAGCCAGAGGTTGTGAGCCACAGTGGTAACTAACACAGAAAACAAAAGCAATGCCTGTCTGGTGCCTTGGCTGTTCCTCAGTACAGAACAACTGTAGGAGAAAAGAGCGAGCTGCTTGGAGGAACACAAAAAGATGCATTGCTCTTATGGACAACTTTATCTCCGAAGAACTTGAACTTTCATATTGGTATGGTGCGAGCAGAGGAAAAAATCTGGTTTTCAATGAAGATTGTTTGGGAAATGAAAACATTTTTTTCTCTGTACCCTTGTGGTACTTTCATAGTACTTTGAAATCTTCTAGTGGTGTTAACTTAGAAGCAATGGCTTGCAGTAACCCTCCAGGTCAGTGGTAGAGCTGAGAAAGAAACCACAACTCTGACTGTTTACTTCTTTGTGTCCTGGCTACTGGAACTAATCTGCCATTAATAAGAGAGAAGATAATTGTATGCTGATTATAGTCTGAGACGGTCACATTGAAGGCAGCATTAAGTGCAGCTTGCATGAGGAAAAGTGAATTGTTGAATTCAGTTAAAGGAAATGCCCCATACTAATTTTGACTTCTTGAGGATCTGGGACAGAAGCTTTATGAAGTATGTTTGCTCTTATATATATTATAATAATTATATATAATATAATATAATATAAAATTGTGCTAATATATGTATATTAGCACAACTGCGGTCTAGGTCAGCATTTCATCTTCTGTGGTTATGTATATATGAACAACCAGACTCTGAAATAAAATGTGTATCCAACCAGAAGTAGCACCTTTGAGAGCAGTGGTTTGATTCATGAATTCTTTGATCCTAGGAAGCTGAATGAGAATAACAATATTTGGAAAAATTAGTTAGCACCTGATGTGTTTGAGTTTGTTTTGCTTTAGAAGTCTTTTAGAATTTCACAAAATAAAGTGGAGGCACAGCAATACATAACTTTGTTTCAGAGAGCCAGAACATGCATGAGACAGCGTAACCCCTTTGATTCAGAACTAATTTTTCTTAGCAAGCTTTTTCAGTCTCTTGTTGCAATGAGACCTTGCTTCTGACAATAATTGGGTCTGACCTCGGGGAGCCAAGGAGTCAAGTTTGTCCTGAGCTTGGTAGTGATATTGTATTTCAACATTAATCACAAAATGTGAAAAACACTAATTATTTTTCTGTATTTTTTTCTTTTATCTGTCATATATTTAATTTCTGTTTTATGTGCATGATGTACATATTGGTACCTGACTTACTGTGATAAAGTTATCTTCTGTATCAATTCGCGAATACCATCTAAAGTTATGTTTGTCTTTGTAAAATAATCCTAACCATAATGTGTAGTGCTCACTGTATTGCTCACTTGTAAGTCGGAGCTTCTGCTCCTGTCTGGAGCCAAATGATTTGGACTACTTAACACCAGAGTTAATGGTTTTATTTAGGTGTTTTCTGGCAATACCATACAGCCAGGATAACAAATATTTTTGACCACAGCTTATGCAATGCTTTCTGCTGTTTAAACATGGGTGCTAAAGGATTTAGGAAGATCCAACAGTTCTGTGGGTTTCTTGATTTAACTTTCTGTTTGTATATGGTGTAATGTTTTGTTTGATAGTGTTGCCAATCTTTACATTTTATTCTTCTGTCTTTCAGATAATCATTGTAAAATTAGGGTGGCAACAGCTTACCTACATCTGAAACAGGACATGTCTAAACACAGCAGCTAGGCTTGCTTTCATACTCTATTGATGATTTTCTGGTAAACAGAGGTGTGCATTAAATGATGCACTTTTGCTTTGTCGTCCTTGAGTTAAATTTTGCATAAAACTTCAACTGGGGGTCCATTTTGAGAGGCTTTTAATGTAGAACTCAGTGTAATTGAACTTGTTTATTGCAGAACTATCACAGTTGCAATTATTTTGATGATTAGTACATGTGCATACTGAGGAAGCTATTATGTAGTACATAGTTGTCATATAATATATATTATTACAATATTTATAATACAGTGCATGATGTTTTATATGAATATGAAACTGTGAAATATAGTTTTCTTTTGGTGTTATGATTTATATTCTTAAAGGACATGTAGTGGTCTGGCTTACCAGGGAGGCAGATGAGTTAGTTTTGTTACTATCATCTTAATATACAGCTTGAGGTAAGATCCTATTTTGAATTAATTCAAAACAAAATGTAGCATCTGTGTAGCTGTGAATGCACTCAGCTAAGGTGCTCATATATAGCACTTTTGCTAGCAAGGTGAGAATAGGAGGGTTTAAAAGATTATTTGAGTTCTTATAAAATAAGTGCTTTTGCTTTAAAGGGGGTAGGGGGGAATATATAAAACTGAATCAGTAAAAATGAGAGCATGAATGCAGACTTTGGTGAAAGGACAAAATTTTGCATGCTTCATCCATGCAAGTCATACCATTGACTTTAAGGAGTTGCAGGAATAAAATGAACAAATTTTAGAAGAGAGAGTTTTAAATAAATACAAAGAAAAAACAATACTAGGGGCTATACTGTAATTGTTTTGCTTGTCTTGGAGGAGTTAAACTGGTTTTGTACTCATGTGGTCTGAGCAGAGCTCAGAGTCTGGTTTTTACAGTAAGGTCTATTTTTTCAGTATTTCTTTTTCTAAGCAAAGGTAAGGAAGGAGTAGAGAAGGACAGATTGCTCTAGTTTTGCACCTCTGTTCAGCAGACTGCTGAGTATTTGAAGATAAGTAAAGCTGCTCTACACAGGTGACTAAGAACAGTCCCTTAGGGCAGTGAGGGATTGTGACCTGCCAGGTCAGTCTGGGGGGGTATAAAGGCACCCCATGCGTGCTCTCAAGGTGGGTTGGTTTGCAGGGCATGTTGCAGGCCAGTAGAAATATGCCTTGTAGTGCACGTGGGGCCCTATGTGCTGCCTGCACAACTGTGTCACTGCTCTGCCACCAGTGAGACCGTGTGAGACTGCTGGTGGTGCAGAGTTTGCCTGCTAGCCACGTGGATGAAAGCAGATAAAGTCAGAAATACCCCCATGCTCTGAAACCTCCTTTCTTCTATCAGTATGGTTGTAGTCTTTGACTTTCCATGAATCTGCACAGGGGTAAAGATGGATAGATGGGAAGGAAGGAGTGGCAATGCCTATGCAACAAATTGCTAGTTGTTTCCAAGTTAGGCCAGCAGCTGTGAGAAACAGGAGATTGAAAAAGTGTGTGGGTTTTTTTGGTCGTTTTTTTTTCCAGCATCTGAAATCAGATTTACAGTTGCTAATTAAAAATGAACTGTTTTCAGAATCAAGAATCTCTTTGCACAGAAAAAGGAGCAGCAAGCTCTTTATTTAAATGCCTCAGGCAATTTGTATGAGGATACAGAGCTCTTTGGTACTTTGGATTTGATAGTACTGGCACCATCTATTGGTCTTTTTCAGTGAAATCAATTTATGCTTTGAGTTCGGTTTCTCAGAAACATCATCAAATCCATTGTCACATAAGTACTGGTAAAAATTTTGTCATGAAAAAAGTACCAAGAATAAATCCTGTTTACCTGCCTATATAATATTTCAGGACAATTGACGGGCTAGCATGCAGAATTCATCCATTCTTTCTTGGTCTGTTCCAGTTCTGTGAATAAAGAGAAGAATTTCTTTATGGAGGTAGTGAATTTCTTACTATTAAAAAAAAAATCACAACATTAAATGAATTAAAACAAAGTAAGATAGAAGGGTTTTTTGGAGAAGCAATAGGTAAATTAAAATTGGTTGTTCTGTAAGCAGAGATGGAGTTGGAAGTAAGAATTTTGAGAGAATAAACCAATATTAGAAAAAGAAGGCAGAAAAGATGGAAAAAAGCATGTGTGTAAGGACTGCAACAAGATTGAATGCCTATCAAAAGATAATCTAAGCTAAGACTGATAGTTTCTTAACCAGATGAAGTTAAGATAATGTCCTGGTTTCAGCTGAGTTAGAGTTACTTT